>PPHD01019026.1:0-14285 GCA_002909625.1 Bambusicola thoracicus | reverse complement strand
CTAATAAATAAAAAAAAAAAATGTAATTAACTCGACCAATACCATGTTTTCAGGGGTTTGATTTTTACTTTATTCACGTTGATGGAGGTTAAGAAAAAAAAATCAATCAAAAAATTCCTTTTTAATTTTTGTTAGCAACTTTAGTCAAGAGTGAGCAAAGGCTTTTTTTTTTTTTTTTTTTTTTTTTCCCAAAGTGTAAATATTGATTTTAAATAAAATGACTTGAAAGACTTCATGGCTAGAAGGCTTAAGGGACTTTGTTATGATTCTTCCAGATATCATACATCAAACTGAAGTTTAATAAAAGAGATTTCCTCCTGATTTTGTATATATTTAAAAATTTGTTGTGGCCAACTTGATATCCAAACTTTATGTGCTGGTGAACATTTTCTATAGAGTAACTCTTTCTATAGAGTAGCTCTTCTCTGATTCTCTGGATGTGAAAGCACAGTAGCAGCTGGGGAGCATGAGACAAACTTCAGGGTAAGATGCTTCAATTTAGTTTTGCCCTTTGAGGATGCTTCATGATGCAGACCAAAGCACAGTAAGAGGGAAAAAAAAAGTGTAAGATACATCTTCAGAGTACTTTTGCAGTCTGAATTAAAATGGTCATATCAACAACACAGCCACTGAAAACCAAGATGCCATTTATCTGCTCTGCAGAAGTGGCCATTTTCCTCTCTATTTTCCTTCCTATAAAAACATTTGATTCAACGATAGATTGTCCATTTTTAAATGTAACTGAAAGGATGAGTGGAGCTGTTGGAATTATTGAATGAGCTTTACATTCCTGAATATACAGTCCAGCATTGCTGCTGGATACAATTCCTTTGATGAAAGATGGAGTATGGGCAGCTGAGCTAATAAACTGCTACCTAAACAAACCTTAAAATTCCAACAGAGCAATGGTAAAGTAAATATCGAGGACTGCAAAGGTCTGTTTATACTAGTCTCTTTTCATCTCAGATCATCTTCAAGATATTCTGTCCTGCCTTTTGTCTAACTTTTAACTCCTCTCCTCCCCTTTAGAAACTCTACAATAATTATTCTTAAATTTTATTCTTTGGTTTCATAAATGCATTTATGAATTTTATTTCTTCTATATGGTTCTTCCATGAGTTGCTTTCCAGCAGCAACTGCAGCGCTAAAGGCATTATGTCTAATAAAAAAATGTTTAAAATAAGACGAAGATATTGGGCTTAGAACCTGAAACAAAGCTCAGGGAAGCAGACAATGGCTAAAACAAAATTATAGTGCTTTGCAGTTCTGAGAGAACAATACTGAATGAATAGGACTTCAGAGGAATTAATTTGAAGTTTAAATCTTATTTGTAGTTAAACAGATCACACAGACTTACAAAAAACAAAACATCAAAAAACCCCACCACAAAAAAAAAAAAATTGAAATCAAAACAAACAAAAAAATCCATAAAGCTCCCCAGAAACTACTGCATTTCCCAAGCACACTTACAGCCTCTATTAATTCATAAATACTTTGCATGTATTCTTACCAAAAAGATGATTATTACCAGTACTGTGATACGCACCAATTTTGTGTATTTTTCCTGATAGTGCTAGCATGTTTAATTGGAAACTCAAAGATCTTACATTTTGTGAAATGAGAAATTGAAAAAAATGACCAAGAAACCAGATTCTTCATAGGAAAGTTCTGATCTTCAGAATTTCACCTTTGTAAATATGGAAGCTGCTGATTAAGTAGAAATAATCTCTAAAGGCTAGGTTATGTTTAACATCTCAATTTACCTTTCCAAACTGTTAAAAGTTTAAAATATTCTCACTTTAAATTTCATGAATTCAAATGGTCAAATTGCATTCTTATTGAGAAATTCTTTTAAAAACAAAGACACAGCTTTATAATTTTATTTATTGTTGTGGTTTGGTGATTTTTTTGTTGTCAGTGTTCCACATCAGAACATCACGTGAACCAGTGGAAGTTAAAGGGTTAATGTTCTGGTTCCATTTACTGCCTCTTATGGGCATTTTGAGTTTTCTGCTAGGAAATAAGGGGGCAGCATTCCCAGAGGACTTGGCCGGAAGAGGAAGTGAGGTGGAGCTCTGGACAGGACCCCGGGCATCTCTCTCTCTCTCAAGGGGCCAGCTCAGTTTGCTGCCGAGAGGGGCACGTGCTTCCCTCACACTTCAGGTATTCTTCTCTCTCTCATTTTGTTTGATTCTGTTGGATTTAGTAAATTACGGATTTGAGGAATCAAACTCTGTAACCACAAAGTACTTATAAAATCAGATATATTTAATCAATGCTGCGCAGACACTGGGTGCAATGGGGATAGCTCCTCCTAACTTGCACACCTACAAGCAGAAGCATTACATATTTAAAAGCAGATATCATACATATTCAGTAGAGTTCCTGGAATACATTTACATATTCATTGTTTTCTTGGAACTCATTTACATACTGCTCCTCCCCCTGGCGCATGCACTGTTTGTAGTGGGTGTCTTCCTCTGATGATTGTGAGGATGAAGTCAAATGTCTTCCTCACTCTGTCCTTTTTACGCCATCATGTTTGATAGAAGTAACCTGGCTCTGGCCGGTTTTTTGGGCAATGTTCCCTTTCGTATGCAATAAATTCCAAGATGTTCTTCCCTTAACTGCACATCCTACTTGGTCATGGGCCCACATATCTAACTTCTAACTTCTAGGATTAACTCCTTTTACTATATCATTACTGTTCTTCTTCAGATCATTGCCGGTGTGTTCCTTTTGTTAAACTCATCTACTAGCTCTCTGCCCTTCCCCACCCCCCCCTCCCAGAGCGTGTGGCCCGCGGAAAGCCCTGCTGTGAGGTCACGGCCGACTGGATCGCGCAGCAGATTCCCTTTCCCTTTCCCCCGGGCCTGTGCACCCCTTGTCACAGACTCAGATAACTCCGTGACATCTATACATTTATTTTTAGAGTATAGCAGCCCTATCTGGTATGAATTTAATATTACGGCACTTTTTCACAGAGGTTTTTGTTGTTGAAAGTGTGCTTTCTTCTGAAACACAGCCCACAGAAATTACTCTCATAGGAGTTTTATTCCTTCATCTTGAGGAATATAAATTTAGATTCTATTACTAATTGCTTCCTTGTAATCAAGGAGTTGACATCTGGGGATTTTGTAATCCTCAGGCTGCATTAAACAGGATAGCTCTAACACATTTTGTTGAAAGAGTGAGTTAACATAAATCTTAGCACCACTCTGCCTTGATAAGAAATTCTGACCCGTTATTGGGATTTTTTAAGCCAACTTAATTGTAAATAATATGTAATTTAGAAGTCTTTTTTTTCATTAAGAATATTTATGTGACAAATTTTATAATACTGAATTGGAATTATGCAAAATTTAGAGATGTGCATTATAATTAATTAATACTGCATTTTTGGAGTATCTTATATGTATGCAAAGCTTTTGTCAGGTCTTGGTGGCAGTTACAGAGTTCTGAGGCAAGAGGAAAAGCCACAGGCAGAAAAATACACATATGAATAAAAATTACTGCTGCTATTTGAGGTGATCAGTAAGAACAACTAACATGATTGGAAATAGAAAGAGGATGCAGAATGGTGTTCCTAATTCTTCCTACAAATCTTTTATACTAGATGCAGATGTAGATGAATGTGAAACCTTCTCTAAAGAGATCTTAGATTAGCTTAAATTCTTCTAAATGCTACTAGGATTCTGCTGTTGGCTTCTGTTGACTACGCAGTACATACTTAATGTAAAACAGTGTTGGAGTCAGAGTCATAGAATGGCCTGGGTTGAAAAGGACCACAATGATCATCTAGTTTCAACCCCCCTGCCATGTGCAGAGTCACCAACCACTAGATTAGGCTGCCCAGAGCCACATTCAGCTTGGCCTTGAATGCCTCCAGGGATGGGGCATCCACAACCTTCTTGGGCAACCTGTTCCAGTGTGTCATCAACCTCCATATGAAAAGCTTCCTCGTAATATCTAACCTAAACCTCCCCTGTCTTAGTTTAAAACCACTCCCCGTTGTCCTGTCACTATCCACCCTTGCAGACAAACGTACCCCCTCCTGTTTATACGCTCCCTACATCTGAAAGTAATTCACCAAACACGTATGCTATCCAAATCAGTCAGATAATCCATATTTAGTTTCTAGAATCAATTTCTTAATGAAACACCTTTCCTCAAGTTTCATTACGGTATCCATACGTTACCTTAGAAATGCACAACATGAAAGGAGCTACTTGAAACAAATCATTTAGCTGAAGGGAAGTATAATAAAATACTATTGACCTCTTCAGATGATAACAGAGATTATTTTGATCTCCAAATCCCTTAAAGAGTATTCTCCTGTTTAATTTATGCATAAAAATTTGGAAAGGAATAAAAAAACCCTCAGAATTTCTAGTATGGATATAATCAAAGCCATCTCCTGCTCCCTCCTTACCCTCCCGAAACAGTGTTTCCGTAGCAAGAATACTAGATAAGAGATAATTGTAATCTTTTTATATGAAATATTAAATTTAACTGTCTTTCTCATTATTATGGTATGCATGAAACTGCGTCTAGGAGTGTGGTCTATATTGCTCTTAACTGCAATTTCAGCTGTAGGATTTGACATCAATGAAAAGACTGATAACGAATCAAAAGAACTTCATGAAAGAGGTTCTCATTTATTTTTCATTCCCACCTGTTTTAAAAGAGAAAATGTAGAAAATTACATTCAATAATCAATTAGGTAAATCTCATTAGGCAGAAATTACAAATAATCTCTTTTTACATCTATTACAACAAAACAGGTCAGTGAATGCATAATATAAAGAAAAACAAAATAAAACAAACCCAAACAAAAACAAACAAGTTCTAATGACAATCTTTCTATAAGATGCTACCTAGAGAAAGTAAAAATACATCAAGAAATCATTTGTATTTCTTTGATTTTTCCCTATGAGATATGTAGAGATTTCAAGAAAGATGCTTAATTCTTTTTCTAAGAAAAGCATATGTAAAGAACAGAATCTCAGAGGCTTTGCATTTGTAGAAGTAAGGCTTGAAAACGGAAAAATAAGTTTCTGAAAAATATGTTCCTGGAAATGGAGTGTAAGAGAATCAGAATGAAACTAGAAGAACATCCTCAGTTGTCAGTATTGTCATTGCATGAATATATCACACAGCACATTCATACATCCAATATACTTATAAAATAACAAAATTCATTCAGATTTGTTGCTGATATATTTTCTGTTAAAAAGACTGTAGTATATAGCTGTTCTTTTGGTTGTTTGGAATCTAATTCCTGATCTAATTTCCTATTCAGTGCACACATAGCTCTTTACCTTGAGAATCTACTTCCTGCCTCTACTTGCGCCTTGTACACAGCTGCAGGCTATCTTCCTTTCACTTCATTAGAAAAAGCTTGTTACAGCCTTAAAGAGGTTATCCAGATCCTGAACATTTTGACAGTAAATATTTTCTAAAACTGTTCAAATTTGTCAAATTCATTTTTCTGGATGATGGATGACCAGATCTGTCTTTTACATTAACATTTCCAACATAACAAAATACAGAAAATGCGATTCCGGTGCCTAAATGAAAAGGAAAGTTATTGCTGCCATGGAAATTCCCTTTTTCATCTTATGAACTTTTCCACTTCATAATTACCCATACTTGTGCATTTGCTGCAAAAAGCTATTATGCTTGCTATTTCCCTTTCTTTTTCTTTTTCTTTTTCTTTTTCTTTTTCTTTTTCTTTTTCTTTTTCTTTTTCTTTTTCTTTTTCTTTTTCTTTTTCAATAAGTAAAGGCATGTAAAAGTAATCCACAGTCAGGTAAACAGCTGAAATATAAACAGAAGTAAGAAAGGAAGTAAATGACTGTCATTCTGGTTTGATTACCTGTGACTGTACTAAAAGTAAGAGTGCACATATGAACACATGTTTTAAAGAAGATCATGTCAGTTGCAGCTTCAAGTCATTTCAAACAGTGTGAAGTTTAAAGTACTCCACAATAGAGGTTATGAGTGAGTATGCACTGGTATCTGGGCAAAAATATGAGCATATAAACTCCGTTTTCAGTTGAGAGAAAAATTTGGTATCAGATCAGATCCACTATAATTACAGAGACAATATATGTAGAGGAAGAGATGTTTTGTGGGTTCAAGAATTTAAGACATATTTGCTGAAGGAGTTAAACAAGATCCTGAACCTGTTGTATGAGAGCTGTTTGCCCCTGCCTGTAATTCCTGTATTCTGAAGTAAAGAGTTTGAGATATGGACCAGATGACCTCCAGAGGTCCGTCCCAATCTACACCAGTCTGCCATCTGTCAACTACTCCAGAACTGTCCAGAAGCTACCTCCATGTACCGAAGAATGGGATGAATATCCAACAAGTATTTGGACACTATCATGCCATCAGCATCTCTCCTCCTCTACAGCACAACCAGGTCTGATGCTTTTTTTTCCCTCTGGGCATGCTCCTAGAGAAAACTCTGCACTACAGTTCAGTAACACTTCACCTACTGCATGAGTTTATATTAACATGCCTCTATGCAGAGATTTATTTCTTTCTCCTCTCACAGGAATCTAGAGTTTTATTGGCACGTTAAAGGAGAAAAAGTTGGAAATGATGCCCCACTCCCAAATCCTTGGAAGATAGGGGGAATTATGACTCATTTTCAGGTGAAAGAGAGAAGTCTGAGTTATTTTTATCTCACTGATGTAAAGAGAAATTCAGAGATGTGTGTTTACAGATCAGTGCAGAAAATGTCTCCTAGTCAAGAGGGATGGACAGTAGTAATAAAGAAAAGATGTTAAAAATGTATAGATGAGTATTATTAACTCAAGTAACAGAAAAAAAATAGCTTAAATAATCAGAACTGCAATGTTATAAACCACTAAGAGTTCAGAAGTACCAGTCCTCCTTTCCTTTAGTTACATGAAGTATAAATGACTGAAGCTCTGAAGAGAAAACTTTGATTTTGGAAGTCAGTAAATATTCCTCATTTATATATATATATATATACACACACACACATATATATATATTATTTCCTTCCCTTTAGGGATTATTTAATCAGCATTTACACAGGTGTTGGAAAATTCATCTCAGGCAGAGTATTCTGCCATATTAAAGTGACATGGGTAATGAGGAAAGCATCGCTATATAACATGTTCTCTGAAAATATGATCGGTTGGCTTACCCAAGGTGAAATTAAAACATTGGGATAGGACACAATGGTGCTTGAACTTCAGCTTGCTTTATTAGCCAACTGTTCCTGCTATTTGGAACACAATACCTTAGACATTTCTGCAGGGAAAATTATGCCAAATTGTTTTTTCATTTTTGAAATGGAGAAATTGTCTAATGTAGACTCTCATCTAAGAGGAAAATAATTGGATATTTCTGCTCACTTGACAGCGTTTCATAGTTTTCATACAATAAGGTCTTCCAGAATTAAAACATTTTAAATAAATGACAGGATGTGAATGAGTCAGTGTTGTGTTTATGCAAGTATCTAACATATAAAAGATAGTATTAATCAGCAGACACATGAAATTGAATCCTGAATTTAAGTAGCAAACATGTATTGTGATCCAAATAATGCTGAGAGCAAAATGAGGAAAGAACTTTCAGCTCATTTGCCAGACTATGATTTTTATTATTATTATTATTATTATTACTATGCAATGTTTTCTGGCAGAGGAGGTGTAAGTAAGTGATATTTAATTGCATAAATAATTTCAAAAGAATAAGGGAAAAAAAAAATGACATTTTCTTCTTCATGTCATATACACAGTATTTCCTCTTCATAAATCAGCTCATTTTTCAGTGTATGTTGAATCATTACAGAAGGGTTATCTTCCATGTACTTGGATTCACTGGCCATTACATTCATAGTCATACACTGCTGATTCATATAGTGATCTATTTGTCCATATGCAGAGGCTGACATGAGAAGGTTGACTTTTATTAGAGCCAAGTGAATAATATGAAATTGATTATCGAATGTGTATTTTTTGTACAATTATTTAATCTAGAACCCCTGAAATAGAAGAGGAAGGGAAGGGATGGGCTCAAGATTTTCAGTAGTGAAAGGATCATGAAATTATCCTGTCTTCAACATTTAAAATCACCTGGGAGTTTCTTCACTGTATAATTCTCAGACTGGAAAGTATTCGCACAAATTCACAGGAAAGAGTGTTTTCTTTATGCTTAGAGAGATTTAGTTTTTTTGTTTTTTGTTTGTTTTTCTATTTTTTTCCCTGTAGTTCTGTTATTACTGTTAACAGTGGTAAATACAATTTTTCCTTTAAAACTAGTGCATGACAAATTTTTAAAATTGAAGGTGAATTTCTCTCATTCCCTCAAGGAAGAAATTAAGCATATGATAGAACCCATGCCAACTGCAGCAGAATTAATAGTTATTCAGTGTTCTCCCTGCTCCATACCTTATTATCCACAGGTTAATTATGCTAGCTACCACACTGCTTTGGGACCTGCCAGCACCTGGGTGCAGAGCAAGTACTGAGTTTGATTGCTCCCAAAATGCACTCTCTTCTCCCTGGTAACCATTTGATAACCACCAGAAACTGGCTCTTTCTGAACATCTCCGTGATCTTTATCCCTGAGGTTTTGTCTCTTTACGTCAGTCTTTTATGAACGAAAGCACTTAAATAATAGGAGTTGAATTCAGATCAGCAGCACTGCTAGCTACATAGTCCATACTATAGCAACATCAAAACCAAAATTATTTAGAGCACTTCTAGCGTGGGCTTTAATCACTAATTAAATGGATGTTGCTGAATTGCACTGCTTCTTGCTATGAATGATACATGCATGCATAAATAAATAATAATCACTAAGATTACAGGTGGTCTTTGTTAAAACAAACACAATTCTGACTGTTCTGATATCAATAGAATTAGAACAGAGGTATTTCTCTAAGGTCATTTATCTCATTAAAAGACGGGACAATATAATTTCTCTTTCATTAATCTTCTACAACAGGTGATTTATTCTTAGTGACCAACTCTTGCCTTGCCAATTAATGAACTCCTAAGCTGAGCCCTCAAAATTGAAGCCAACTTACTTGTCAACAGAGACTTGATTGGGCACCAAAAGTAGAAAGTGTGTTTCTAATGGGCTGTCATTATTTCAGGTAGCAGACACCACACGGATTCCAGCCCAGTCCATTACAGATATTTCATTTGTACACTGCTCAATAGGCAACTCTGTAAGAACAAGAGAAACTGTACAATCTAATAAATCCTTCACCATGGGATCTAACATCTGATAAATCTTCCTTTTTGATTCATGTGTATATGTGGAAAACCATAGGGATAAACCATATGCCTCTTCTTTGTGATAGAGATTTTAGGTTAACCTTGCACAACCGCCAATTCTAGTACAGCTATATATTTCCCTCAGAAGGTTCCAATTGACTTAGACTGCTGCTATGTGCTCAGGAGATGTCTTCATACATATGTCTTCATATAGGTCACACAGACACTGAAATCTATGCAAACACCTACATTTGCTACTTTGAAAACAGCCATTCAATCTAGTAAAAACCTTTCCAACTTTTATCATTAACTGAGACCAACGTGTCTTATTACAAGACCCAAGAATACAAAGGAAAAGAAAGCTTGTCTAGCCTGCAGGTTAAGGGGCTGGTCTGGCCTCAGACAGACTGAAGATCCATTCTCTATGCATAGTTCAGAAGAATCTATATCAAGCCAGCTATTTATGCTCAGTGAAGCAGGACACGTATCTTTACATCCCACACCCCAGGACAGTGTCTTAATTATCTGTGAACACAAAGAAACCTCTGTTTTGATCCAAAGCATCACATATCAACTGCACATCTACTTTTTTTTCTTGATCTTTGTGGAAAACAAAAACATTATCTCAAAACAAGATTGTCATTAAATAGAACTGACCTCTGTTAAACTCATATTCTGATGGATTATTGGTTTTCTCAAGTTAAAAAGCATAGGAACTTCTACAACAGAAAAGGAATATGACTATAATATAAGAAATAAAGCTTATTTCATATTCCTTTTTCATCTGGCTAATTGATGCAAGCCAAATTTCATGCTAATCAGCCCAAGCAGTTAGCAGGCTATATGGAAATTTAAAACGTCTGCTGATTGATAAATAAAAAAAATATATCTGTGATGATTACTCAGGATACCAATATTGCACTAAAACATGCATTTCATGAAAATGTCAGTGATGATAATAAAAAAAGTTTGTGGCAACAAAAATAACTTACCGGTGTATCCTTTGTAGAACTCACTGGAGACCTGTAGCTGTTACTTTTCTGCTCAGAATGTAATACAAATACACATAAGGTTGAAGACGAAAGAAAAAATATACAGAAAAAAGATGGTAAGATAAATAAAGAAGAAATGTGAAGGACACAAAGCCAACAAAACCACAGATTGGAAAAGAATTAATCAGAGGACATCTTGAAATTCCACACACCTGCTTGAAGAGTAATTTGCAGAATCCCTACTCCAGATAATTTTTTCTTGTATGTTTGGAGAGGATGTGAATAAAAATTGTTGAGTTCATGTGAAAGCACAAAGTTTTTCCTTAATGTCACTAACAAAACACAGACATTTGCACATGTATTTCTCCCCAAATTAAAAAAAAAAAAAAAAAAAAAAAAAAAACAGCCTAGACATTTTACATATTTTTTGTAGATACTAAAGTTGGAAAGGGGTACATTTCTCACTATTTTTGCAGTATTTTTCTATTACACTATGTATTGTTATTGTCAACTATGTTTAGAGATATCCTGTTATCCAGTTAACACTTCTACAAACATTTAATTACTAGCATCACTATTGTGAGTAAATACTCCATAATAGGATACTGCTTGATTATAGTAAAAAGGGATGGAAATAGAGCTAAACAAAACTTTGTAGCCACTCACAACTTATGTGGATAACTAGACAATATTAAGCAAAATTCTGTACACCAAACCACGCACATCTTCCACAGTCTGGTCCTTACTCTTACTCCTGATGTTTTAGACAAGTCACCTAAATAGTCATTCTTACTCTGTTCCCTAAATAGGTAATCCCAACAGGTGAAGGCTGATTTATCAGTAATGAGGCTGTTCTAAAGTTCAAGAAAGAAGTTGAAGAGCTGTAATGCTAAAAAAAATATGTTACAAACAGATAGAGTAATATTTGTATATGGTTTACATTATAATCTTTCCTTTTAATACAGAAAACAACTAGTGAAAAAAAAGGAATTCTGGCAAGATATGCTTTAGAGGCTCAGATCAGCAAACCAATTATCAATCCATCAATTGATCAGAGCTAGTCTTGGGAGCAGTTTGCTCTTGGAAGTGAAGGTCTATGCAGATGGTATGCATGTTCATGACTTGCAGAGCATCTGCACAGAATATATAATTAGACGGATAAGCAAAAGACAAGAACAGAGTAACTAATTCAAAGAAAACTATGATAGGCAAATGCATGCAGAAATTAAATGATTTACTGTTGATATATGAACTGAAATGCTAAACAATGCTGTAGAGTCCAGTGATCAGTTTGACCAGGTTCTTTTTGATATACTATGTGTTGTGGTTTTAATGTTTAATATCAAATTTACTTATTTGAAGATATTTGACATTGCATGGAACTTTTGATGGAGCAAAGTGATACAAAATATATTGAAATGACTATACAAATGTATAAACCAATGTCATACCCACCACTAATCTCCACAATATTCTTACTGCTTCAACACTGGGTGTCCTCAGTCAACATGAAGGAATATGTGTGTTGAAAACAGCCCAAACTTGTTGCTCTCTGTGAAATTCTTTTGTTAGTTGTATATTTTTTATACTCTACGCTAGGCTGAGCAACACGCACAATCTCAACATGCTGGCCCAGCTTACTCAGGGAGAAACTTCTTACACCATCATTTGATCCACAAAATTGGGATACTGCCAGCTGATACATTCAACTGACATAACTATTTAAAGTGAAGACCATTGTTAGCCCCCTTTGTATCAAGAAAAAGTCAGCTTTCCTTGCAACAGCTGGGGGTCAGTCACATCTTACATAATTCCTTGAATTTAATGTACACATTGCCTCTACTGATTTTCCCTGTGAGAATTTTTTCATTTTAGGTGTTTGGCAGTTACAGAGGTATGTGACAGGTACATGGGTGGCACATAAGCTGTGAAAATACATAACTGAGATGCTGACCTATTTTTTCTCTATAGTAGCTGCATGATGCTATAGAAAGTCTAGTTGTTTGAGAATTTATCAACTTGCAATGGATTATCTTATATTTAAAAATCTTTCTCCCAATTTTCCATATTGCTACAGTCTCATTTTTCTACATACAAGAAATGTTGGATTTTTTTTTTTTAATTAACTTTTCATCTTAGTTTAGTAGTAATTATTGTCTGTGGCATAACTGTAACATTCCTGGTATTTAAATTCTAAAAATAACCCAATTTAACCAATTTCAGTCTGGACATTTAATTATCTGATTAGAAGTTTAAACCATCTATGAACACTAAATAAGACTCTCCCAGAAGGTGGTATTTCCAAACAGATGGTATCATTCTCAAGCAGGGGCAAGATGCCGCCCTCCCAGACTGGCAGTGAGATCAAATCATCCTTTGGTTTGGCAGCCTTGCATAATGCTGAGTGCACACATGGAGCACTCACATTTTTGGCAGGGAAGCCCCTCCTTCCCCTTACCATCCCCTGGGGTGGGGAAGACGTGCCCTACAGCAGGGTGAGCCCAGTGGTAGATTTACATCTCATCACTGTACCAGGGTAATTTACTTATGTCGTGCAGACCTTGCCAGGGTGGTCACCAGCCCATCAGCTGAAGGAGTTTTCACCATCCTGCCACATACTCAAAGTGACCACTTCTTAAGGTTCTCCATGCAGTCCATTAGTGATGCAGAAGATTCAGTGACCTACACCTCATCCTACTAAACTCATATGCCAAATGGTGCATGCAAATTAAGCCAGAACAAGCAGTGTTCTGCTCCTTAACTTGTAATAACCTTACTGGATGATGATTTTTTCGTTCGTTTGTTTGGATTTTTGCTGTTGAGAGGTTTTGTTTTGATTTGCTTTTATTTGAGGGAGAGATAAAAAAGAATAAACAGATATACACATAGAGAAAATCTTCTGGAAGACTCAAGTTCCTAAGACTGGAAGATCCAGTTACATGGCTGTACTCCTGTCTACTTGTTCCAGTAGCCAGTAGGACCATGACAGAAATGCTTTTTCCAATCTTAATGCCACGAATGCATGCAGGAAAGGGTAGGCTGTGCAATCTCCTTCTACAGTTTCAGGCGCACCATTACCTACTGCCTGCCTACAGACTCGCTAGCATGTATAAATTGAGTGCATAAATATAAACATGGCAGAATAGAAGTGATCATTCCAGTTACCCTTGAGCTTGCAAAGGCTCAGCGTTAAAAATAACACGGGTGTTGTTTTGACCCTTCCTGTATTGTATAAAAATCTTCTATAATTAAGTACAATTGCAAGTAACTTATCTTAATTAGCAAATAATGATTTTCATTTTAGTCTATTCACAAGACTTTAATTTCATTTGCATAGGAAGTGCAAAGAGTTTGTTAATCCTTCTGGAAAATCACACGGAACAAAGGAGTAACTGACACACATGCTAGATTTCTTTAAAGATTCTAGTTTTAAATTAATTTCAACACAGACTAATTAACAGATTTACTTACAAATTGCCATAGAATTCATCATGCATTCCGTATAAGTTTTCCATGTACATTATGATATTTTTTTTCTTACAGAAGTGAACACTGTTCTACACAAAAAAATGCACACAATTTATGAGAAATTGGTCCCTCCTTGATTTAAAACTCTAAAAATGCTCTTAAAAAGCCAATTCACAGGCTAATTTCTTCCTATATTCATACTTTCTTCTGTAATATGACATTTAAAGTGTTTTTTGATATATATACAACATTAAAAACAAGCTAATTAAGTCTGCAGCCATTCTCTAATCATGATTGTAATTTATTTTCTGCTAAATTTACCCCTTCTGGTATAGCAATTTGAAAAGATGCTTAACTCTCTTGGACATGACTGCCATTTTTATGACTTCCTAATACCCAGTTTATAACAAAGATTATTATGCATGCTTGCTTACTTTTGAGCACTTCATTTAACATTTAAAGGGCCATTGGGGCCCTCACATTTCTAAAATTAAGCACATTCTTAGGTGTTTTCAGGATCAGGGCCTGCCTGAATGTTTGCACCACAATATTATTATTA
>PPHD01019025.1:0-14285 GCA_002909625.1 Bambusicola thoracicus | reverse complement strand
CCCTGACAAGTTGTTCCACAAATTATTGGCATTTTCAAGTGGTCAGTGTTAACTTGATGTAGCGATTCATGTGTTTTGTCAGGCATCAGAAGGTACTGCACAGCTGAATTAGCAGAAACTTCATAAGAAAAACCAACAGTAATCGTGCAGACAATGAGGCTCATCCGATCCCATGTGGGCTTACAGTGAACAGTAAGAAAAATTACAGTAAATATCTTCTGCAAAAGCATATACTGTGAATTAGCTATGTTGTTTTGTTGGATAATTCTGATTAAAAACCCACCTCAAAAAAATCAACCCACAGCTTGGCAGGGGACTGGTGACTCTCCCAGAAGAGATGCCCCTTTTGTTTCTCTGCTCAACTCTGGTCACAGCAATTTCCATCTTTATCTGTGTATTCCCTATCAGTAACACCACTCAAATGTGTTTCAGTGGGTTTCACATCAGTGCGTACACGCTACATGATCTCAGGGCAATATGCCAGTTTTGTTTTAAGTACATCCTTCCAGGTCAGTGGAATCATGCATTAGGTGTTTCCAAGTGAGAAAATGAAAAGTTACGCTTCATGGTCTAATTAGCATTTGCCCCTAGTGACATCTACCTAAAGAACAATTCTATTGTATTGTAGCCATTTTTTGTTGTTGTTTTACTGTTCATAGATGTACGTCCAAAGTGGGAATTTTCTACAGCATGTTTAGCATCAGTATGGCTAAGGCTTGTACTGCAGGCCCTCAATGCTCTGCTCCTCAATGGTCCCTGGCAGGCTTAAGAAACAGTCTCTCGTATGTGCGTGTTCTTAGCAACCGTGAGGGGAAATACCTGCATTCTTGTGGACATCAGTGTTCATATGCAGTGTCTCACAGCTTTTCCATACAGAAATCTTACGTACGTTCTAGTGTACTCTAGACCTGAAAATTTTTCACTCTCAATTTTTTGAACAGATCAAATACTAAAGGAGAGTTCTAGTTACCAACTCTTCTGACTATGCTGTAAGGCTCTGTTGATAAAAAGTAGAAACAATCTCTTTTCTCATCATGTTTCTTCTCCAGCCTAGTGGCAATGGTTAGTCGGGTGAACTAGAATCAGACTTGTTGGTTTTTGGAACTCATTCACGATCTAAGTATTTCGTTGAGAGGGAAGCAGGGGGAAAGAAGGGCACTGTGGGGTTTCCACAGTGCTGTCCATATACTCGTTTTAACAGGTGAAAGGTGAGTATTCTGCCCATTTATCACTCTTTTAACGCTTACTCATTGCAAGAATGAATAAAATTTAATTACAAAAGAATGTGAGGAAGGTGGTACACGTTTAATTGCAGCTCTCCTGGCCAACTGTGCATAATTTTTTGGGGTTTGTCAGCACACACTGCCCTGACTGATTGCCCATGTTCTGACAATTGTTTCACCTCAGTTAAAACAGGCATTTTTTTTATTTCAAGCTTAGTCTTTTTTTTCATGAGGCTATCATCTGTATGGCCAACATCATTGTCAGTGGAATATGCTGGTCTTTGCTCAAGTCTGGACTTCCTTATGGTACTGATAGGTGGCATTGCACATAAATTCTGAAGCTTTGCTAGATTATCTGTTGATTTGAAAGTCTTTCTTTGGAAGTCCTTTACAGCTACTCACAAACAAGCTCAAACTCATTCTGGAAAGGTATGGGCTTGCTTTCTGTGAAGTAAGCTATTTGGCTAATTGTCTGTGTGCTGGCTACTCTGCTAATTTTCCTGCAGGTACACTTGCCCCAAAGCAAACGTGAAGTACCTGCTATATCTTCAAAGCATGAAATAGGCAGCATGGTATATATGCGTACCTTTGCCTGCATCACACTAGGTTCCTAGAGTTAGAGAAGTTTTTCCATCCTAAAAATCACATCTTCGTTCCATTCACCACTTGTTTGCCAGCTTCATTTTCTCTGGCTGCACTGAGCCCACCTGGCTGAGGCCAGGAGATGGGGATGGAGGACTGACTTTGCCTTCAGTCCCTTCTGACTACCGCTTGGTAGCACACGAGACACTCTGCAAGTTTGAGCCTGGCAGCTAATAAAACCACTGGATTTATTCACAAAACAAACTTGACTCATGGTTACTTATCTTAGAAATGTAATTCAGCTGTGTCAGAGCCACAGGCCTTTGCTTGTTGCAGGCTTTGCCCTGTTCCCTTGTGTTGTAACCTTGTGCCTTGGGTGTGAGCAGAGCAGGACATGGACATGGAGCTGTGTCTGCCCAGTTGTGGGACACTCATGAAAGCAGGCAGCAACAGTGGCACAGAGAAAATAAAAGGCAGAGCCCGAGGGCACTGGTGTGAAGTGCAGAAGATTCCCAGTTCCTCTATTGCAGGGCCTTTTGCTGACAGTAAGTGCTGCCACATGGTAATTAATATGTCACCGTAAGGACACACCAAGGCTGCATGGGAGGCTGTAATTAGCATGAAATAAAGATAACTTGGGAAAACCAAAGCAAGCCAACTAGACACTTTCCTAATGAGGCTGTCAGGGAAGTGCTCACAGATGGCAAGTGGACTTTTTTTAATGAAATACCGCAAGTAAGCTAATGAAACTGTGTTTGGGAATACATTGACAGTACTATTTCTGAGTAGTAGTCACAGAGTCACATTTTTTCATGCCATAGAAAAATATGAACCTGTAGTTCAATTCTGCCAGCAGATGGACAGCAAAGACTCGCCACATTAAAAAAGTAGAATTCACGTTACTGCTTCATAATACGCATCATGACATATTTTTAATGTTACGGCTGTGATCTTCTGGGGCTCCCCAAAGTGGGAAGGAAAGGGAGTGGTGGTTCATGTAATCAGTGCCAGTGAGTCACATTTTTTTTTAAAGATGTAGTAAAAGATCTGTTCCTCCCTGAGCATTTGCTTAATGCTGCTGTACTTGGATTTCGAGTAACATACTGGTAAAATTGAAATGGGGACATGCAAGTGGTTGCTTGATGTAGAAAAAGAGCTGGGCTTTGTTGGAAATGGACTTCGAAGAACAGTAATGTCAATACTGCCTTTTTCTGTAGTTAGATGTAGATGCTTTACACCCTTGCTGTGCTGCCTGAAGCAGCCTGTGAGCATGAGGCAGCTTGGGCGTTATTTGGTGGTGGACAGATGTGAGTTGCTCAGGTGCTCTGGGCTGGAGAGTTTTATGGCAGCTCCAGGCAGGGGTAGTTGTGACTGCCTTAGCTGTGAGCTAGTGCACCTTATCTGTCAGCTATGGTTTACCAGCATGTGTTTTGGTTCACACTAACCCTGCTGATCAGCCTGAGCAGAGGGAATTCGTTTCTGTTGCCATGTACTGTTTGGGCTTGAAAAGTCAGTACTGCAGTGCATCAGCCAGGCGGCAGGCTGGCCCTGAGTTAAGTTGTAGGAGTGTGGTTATTTTTGGGCTGGAGTCTGAACTGAAAGAGCTGCCCTCCGACTTCACCCTTTCTCTAGGAAACTAAAATTGCTTGCAGAGAAGAAAATTCAATTCTTAATACATTTCTTACAGTGCTGTTCATGTGGACAGTCGTATTCCAGCGCTACATAAAGGAATATGAATGAACTTTGTAACCTCTTAGCTTTCCCCTGTCACCATACACACAGCTCATCCCAAATATTCTCATCATAGAATGACAGGATCATAGAATCATACTATTACACAATGGCTTGGGTTGGAAGGGATCTTACAGCCCACCCAGTTCCAATCCTGTGCTGTGGGCAGGGCTGCCTCCCTGCCCAGGGCCTCATCCGACCCGGCCTTGAGCAGCTCCAGGGATTGGGCACCCACAGCTTCTCTGGGCAGCTGTGCCTGGGCCTCACTGCCCTCTGAATGAAAAATTTCCCCCTAGTATCTAATCTAAATCTCCCCTCTTTCAGTTTATAACCATTCCCCCTGTCCTATCCCATCTTGAGTTTAATTTGCTTTTCAGGAACTGTCATGCTCTGTTTATCTGAAATTCTTTTTATTTTCCTTTGTTTTTAATCTGAACCATGATTATCTGATGGTTTTACCTCATGTTAGTATGCTCTTTGCCTACTACAGGTCAGTGCTGATGAATGTTGCTCATTGAGCAGTCCAGAAGAATAGATTTCAGTCAGTATTTGTCCATGGGCAGGGAAGGCCTCAGTGCTGCTTCAGTACGGTCTTGCAGAGTCCTGCAAACAGTCAAACGCTCACTTGTGTATGTTTGAAAAATCTCATCCTGACTCTTGCAGGGAGGGAATGCAGCTTCAGTGGGCAATTTATCCTTTGCTTTCTCCCTTCTGAGTATACCACAAGCAATGTGTTCATAGTTTTTGGGGCTGCTCCCTAGGAACTGAAATCATTCACTCCTCACCCATCCCAAAGCTCCCATTGGCGGCTATGCACCGGGCTGGATGTGGCTGAGGGGAGCCCAGCTCAGTTCCTTTGGGCTCCAGTTCCACTCGCCTGCAACACCGATGCCGTCTGCTATGTAAAATTCACTCTGCCTCTCCCAAGCTAAACCTTCTCATGGTATTACACAGTGCTTCTGCTACAGGAGTGGCCCTGTTAGCCAAGCAAGGCTGAGTACGTGTGCAACTCATGCAGCAGTGAATGATGTGTTTTTAATAATAAGCATGGCTTCATGCTGGTAAGAATGACCTTAGGCTACAAGACCCTCCTTCTGAAGTCCTGGGCAGCAGCACAAAGCACCTTTGTATCCCACACCACTCCTCCTGACTTACTTTGAGATTCCAGGGAACTGAAGGAGCTGTGCAAAAATGGGACGTGGGCTTCTGGAGCTGATGTAGCATGGAGGGCAGTTGTACGTACTGGTGTATGCACACCCATTGGGACAAATAGATCCTGTTACAATGTGGACATGAAACCCAGCGGAAAGAAAAGGGAAACGAAGAGTATTTATTGCGACTTTCCCTCAGGCAGGAGACGTTGCAGGCAGTGAGATTTATTTTCTGCTCGTATTCAGTGGTCATCACTCTGCTGACTTCTGTGCAGTTCTGTCAGTTTGTATCAGCAGAGGCTTGACCTTCTGCTTGCCTGAAATTTATAGGGACAATACATCACTCAATCAGTTGCAGAGTGCATGTTTTATGGGGCAGCATCACCTTTCATGTATACACATCTACCCTTTGTCAAGACACGCACTGTTTGTGTTCAAAGCAGCCCAAGTATGTTTTTGTGAATAGAGATCTTAGGCATTACTATGGTAACCTAATACTGTCATTCAGGAGTAAATTATTTATGCTTTTCAGCAGCAGAAAATTGAAAATCCTATTACTAATGGCTGTGCACTGCGGTGTCATGTGTTTTATTATGAAAATACTGCAGGATATCCATAGCACTGGGAGTTCACAGTACAGTATGTAAGCCAGAAGCTTTTTTTGTTTTCTTTATATATTTTTCCTAGAGCTTTGTCATCTACTCTCAAGCCTTAAGCAGCTCTGGCAGCTTATTTAACCATTAACTGACAGGCAGAATAGGTTATGTTTAAAAGGGAGCCTCTTTCTCTGAGTTTCGAAATTCCAATTGCAAACTCACTTGTTATAAATATTATATAGAAAATGCCTCCTGACACTATTTAGAATTCAGATGGTAGCTTTAAAAATCAAAATTATGGAAAAAATTTCTGATGCCTTTTATTTCTTCATACAGCTTTTCTCTACATAGTTGTAAAAATACTGCAGAAGATTTAAAGGTTTTTAATACATTCAGTATTCTGAATAACTGCTGCTGCAGGATTTTATGCTACTTAAAAATACAATCCTGCTGATCAGATTTTCTCGTGTATGTACAGTCAGTGTTCTTTAGTTATTCAGATTGGCTAATCTTAATATTTTCACACTTAATATTTTCACACACACTTAATTGGTGCTTCTAGATAAGAATTATCTTCTGACTATGCCATTTTTTTTTGGTTAAAAGAATGGCAGAAAGTCTTTGAAATTTGATTTAAGGAACACACAGTTATTAACTTCCACTGTCCACAGTCTGTGAGTCAATGGGGGTCTTCTTCTAGCCCCAGCTTTCCCTATTGGGATGCCTGGTACGTTCGGATGTCACTGCATGCTGACAATTATTGTTACCTTTGTTAATGCCAATTTTCCACAGCTTTTCTCTTCACGCTCCAGCTAGGCTTTGATGTGGAGGAATAAGACCAAAGGCAGGTTTCATGTGCAGGGTTTCAAAAGCAAAGCTGATGGTCTAGGGAAGATACTATAACTGCATCAGCCAAGCAGGCGTGAGCAGTATCTGTCTGGCTGTCCATCACAGCCTCTTAATGAGTCCATTGGAAAAAGATAAAGCCAGGAAATCAGAGCTGTGGGATGCCTTGCTTTGCTGGCACACCTGGCAGGTGCCTTGATCGTTTCTGGGAAAAGCAGTAAACTGAAGAGGAGGCAGCTTTTTTTGGCAGCAGTTCCAGCCAGATCATGCTTCTCTGCAGCTTTGTAAAAATAAATGTATGATCCCATTTTGGAGGGGATTGTGGACTTCGATCAACCAGAGCAGGTTGGGCCAAGCAACTGCCCCCAAATGAGCAGCAGCACAGCAGACTTCTTGGAGAAACAATGCTCAAAGCACAGAGTCTTGCTTTTTGTCAGGTTTTTGTTAGAAGTAAGTTTTCTGTGCAAAGCCACTGAAATAGGAACGAAAGGCAGCGCCAGCCTTTGCCTTTATTTCCATGGGAAGGAAAAGCTGTGATTTTGGTGGAAGTTCTAAGGAAGAGCTGAGATGCACTGCTGCAGGTTGGGACCAGTGTAGGTACCATCAGGAAAGGAAGGAAATTAATTTGCCTGGTCCCCGTGAGATACAGTTGGGAATATTCAGATTAAAAAAAGGCGGAAAATGAGCTTGAATTTACTGAAAAAAAAAGAAAGAAATATCCAATATATGTATTGATGTATTAATGGCAAGATTCATTAGACTGTTGCATGAATTGTAAGGGGTTTTAATGGAAGGTAAGCTCCTTAAACCTTTAATGGACAGACTGGACAAATCATTCCAGTGTATCTCAGGGCACACAGCCTGCTTTCCCAGAGAATTGGGCTGACAACTTACTAGGCACCTGGATTAGAGCTTTCTTGGAGAGGAGAGAGGTCCAAAGGCACTAATGGAGAATAAGAACACCCAGTCTTCCTTTTTCTGCAGCGGTGTCCTGTTGTCCTCTGGTCTTGAGAGCTTCCACCAGGAAGCACAGCATACTCAGCTTGCCTAGCAGGAGGGAGGACAACTGCTTGTCTCCCATTTTTTCATCAAGAGTTGGTCTTGAGGATACTTATGGATTCCTTCCAACTTAGGTGATTTTAGGATTCTATGATTCTGTGATCTGCACCGCTGTAGATGCTCTTTGGCAGGAAAGAAAATATTTCTTCCTTGTGCAGAGTGCAGTGAGTGGTGGGAAGTGGGAAGGGGTGGGTATTTACTCCAGCCAAGGAGTGATCCTGAAATGTAATCCACTGAAAACAGCCATGCAGCGGGGATGGGCAGGCCTGGCCTGTGGAGCAGGGCTATAGCATGAGCAGGCGGTCTCTGCTTGGCAGATATAGCTATTCAGTAAACTCAGATGGAATCACGATTCAGGAATATTCAAGGCCAACTCCGTCTTCCTTGTGACTGAAAAAAAAAGAAGCATCACAAATCAAATGGGAGGAAAAAAAAAAAAAAAAAAAAAGAAGTAAGCTTTCATGAAAATCCTCATGGCTCAGGAATACTACGTAATTTCTGCCTGCTCTGTGCTTGTTACAATTCATCCCTCGGGGCAGGATGTAACAGACCTCCTGAAGGCTGGCTAATGCAACTGTGTGGTGGTGAGTGGGAAAGGCCCCAGACTCTGATGTGCTCAGCATGCTGATTTGGACGCAGTCATTGATTGCTTCATGGCAGAGACAAAAATAGAGAATTACCACACGCCCCAGGAGTTCTGATGGTAGCAAAAGCAATGCTGCTCTTTGCTATTCCCCACCCTTCCCTGACACCTACTTCTTGTCTTTCAGCCTGCAGAAGCCTAGTGACCCCCCAGGACAGTGGGTGGCACAGGGCTCTGCAGGTTGGCAGTACTGAGTCCTGCCCTGCTTGCTGGATTTCTCCCACAAGGGTGTTGGGGCCGTTGGCCAGGGGACGTAAACTCTCAGATTCACCCCACAAAAGGAGCAAAATGCTACAGCCGGAGCCTTGTTTATAAAATTAATTGAAATATTTCTAGAGACGTTTACTTTCTGCTGTTCAGACATTCAATAAACATCTCGAGCTGAATAGTACATCTAACTCATTTCACTAAAATGCGATCTCCAGTGGTTTTTTATACTTGTATTCCTTTTCTTCCCTCCAGAATGGAAAGTAGAGGAAGACTAATTTAAGCTTGGGGCAGAAAATGTCAAGCTTGATTTTGCAGTGTCTGCTCATAAGCAGCCCCTGCTTGGAAAAATGAAGACTGTGTTCACACTGTGTGCAAAGCAGAGCACAACAGGGAGCTAATGCCCAGAGGTCTGGGCTTGAGACTGAAACTGGGAAAGTGAAATGCGAAGTTCTTGTCAGAAGTCCCCCTTTTTTCAAGTGCCCATTTCTCCAGCGTGGATTAGGAAAACATATTTGGTGCTCAACCTCTACTCAGCCAGGGTTAATCCAAGGCTCAGGTTTTCACTTCAGGACACAGGGAGTATACAGTGTGCCCTCACCATGGCCTTCCCCACACTCACATGGCTGCTGTGGTGGTGTTTTGAGGAGGCATTTCTGCCTTTGGGACCTCCCTGGCACTGGACAGTTCCCACCTGTTCACTGCACAGTGGCCAGGTGACCCTCACCTTTCTTCTAGCTCCTCCCCAGCACCTGCAATAGCCAATACCACCACTACAAGGCAAGGGGACACTCTTAGCAGCTGCAAGGTCGAGGACAGAGAAGAGCCATCTAAAACTCCACCATTCCATAGACTGATACGTGTTTCTCCCATCACCCTTCTCTTTTTTTCCCCCAACAGCCTGGCTGGAGAGGCAAAGATAAAAGTAAGAAAATCTGAGCAAGCAGATGTATGTTTTTCCTGTCTCTGAGATGCAGTGGATAATTGCAGGCAGAGCAGCTAAATCCATATGTTGCGGAGCTGCTAAAAATACCATGGGAAGAAACAGGAGACAATGAAATGCTTGTGGCTTTCCCCAGCTTTCCAGGCTGCACTGTAGTTCCACAGAAGCATTACATGACTTCTGGCTCTTTATGTGCCTTCCTTACCTTCTTCTAAGGGTGGATATAAAAGAGGATTAATTGAAAACGTAGTCGGTGTCTTTGTGCAGCTCACCACCAATCTAAGCTAAGATTTACCTAGAGATCAGCCTAGTCCATGGCGCAGCAAAGATTAGTCAGGCTTTAAAATAAAACTCTTTGGAAAAAGTTCACTATAAATAAACAGTCATGCTTTTATCCACGAATAGGTACAAGGTCTACAAATAGGCACCAGGGATTAAGACAACAAGGACTCATGGTTGAAGAGGGAATGAACACTGGTCCTGTTCTGGGATGTGTAAAGCATGAATTTTCACACTTCTGTGATAGATGGGTTGTGGTGGAACCCCGGGCTGCTGAGAGAAACAGAAATTCTAGGTTATTTTTAGTGGTTGAAGATCATCACGTTATTAAGTGTGCATAAAAACATGTCCGTGGGAATATTCCCACTGATGAACAATACTGACATGTTTGGTGCCTCAGAACTCCTTGATATTTGCAAAACAATGGGGCTTTATAGCCCTGATGTCTCTGCTGGGTATTCAGCACACCAAACCTGGCCGGGCTCAGCACACACTGTAAAACACATTCACTGGCTGAGGGAGACCAATAATTAGGAAGAGATTAAAGGCAATCAAGCAATCAAAGCTCTTTGCTATATGTTAGTATTAATGCTTATTCCACATCAGTGAACACCAAAACACTGCTGTAAGACTTGCAGCCACCATAGTCTCAGAGGAAGTAATGCTGCAAAGGATCTGGAAGGTTTTCCATCCCTCATCTGAGAAAGGATGTGCTGCTCTGCTCTCACCTCTGACCCATCTTTGCTAAACAACAGAGGCAGTGAAGGCCATCCTCCAGTTCCTGCCTCCTACTCCAAGATGTCACAGCCTTCATCACTAGGCAAGCTTTCCTAACACCTGCTGGTATCTGCTTGCTATACATTAAATTCTTTTCTTTCTATCCTAATAGCGCAGGGAAGATTCAGTACATCTCATATGTACCTTGCAGTAAGAACCATTGTTCAGAGTAAGTTACATCTGCAAAGGCAACTGTGCAAAGTAATGGCATATGCACGCACACAGTTTACCTAGCTGACCTTCTTCCCATGGTGATGAACTTTAGCAAGAAATATGAGTCCTAATATTTGCTTTGTAAAATAAATGCTACACAGAAGTGATGCTGACGTCAGATCCAGTAGTGTAGGTTGAGACAGAAGGTCATTAAACGGGGGGAAATTGTTCTTATGAAGCACCAGTAATTCTCAGTAGTATTTAGCCATGCCTTAGGATTTTCCATATAAGATTTTACAAGAGAGCTCTGGTCTATGTGAGCGCTACCAGAGCAGGTACCTGGTCTATTGCCTCCAACCCAAGTTCAAGAATACAACTAGCTTATCTCCACTACTGTTAATAAAACTGAAGTGGCTTACTTCATTGGAAATTTTCCCTTAGAAATTCCAAACTGTCCTAATAGTTGCTGTTCCAATTCATGCCCTGATTCAAATTCAAAGCAGAAAAAAACCAGATTGAAAAGGAGCTGGAGCGCATATCCTCCTTGTCTTCCAGTGGCTGTCTTGTATCCTGCAGAGCCTTTGAAGATTCCTGCTATGAATTGTCTTCAGTCAGGCCTTTGACATAGTTGCCAGGTAGCTAATGTTCCTGCACGCATTTCTTGTTACCTGTCTTGCTATCAAGTCTGTCACACAGCAATTTTGGGGTGTGTTGACTGTATGGCAAACAGGTATTGGATTAGGAAAAACTACGCTGTTACAAAGTATGAGTGAAATAAAGATCTTACCTGTGTCCTGGGCTTGCGGAAAGGTTCCCAGAGGGAGGATCTCCAGACAAGAGATCTTTCCTCCTGGGGAGTCAGCCCTTAAATGGGGTCTAGGTCTAGCATGGCTCCTCCCCTTCCGGTCACTCAGGTGAGATTGCGTTCACCTGTGCCCCTGCAGCTGACTCAGCGCTCGCCTCAGGTGGTCAATCAGAGGCTCAGGTTGTGATTCAACAGTTCCCATACAGTTGACATTTTTCTCACTGCTCAGCAGATGTTTTTGTTGTTATTTTTGTCTTTCTTTTTTTTTTTCTAGGCAAAACTTCCACGAAACTTAAAGAAAAAAGGATATTTTCATGAATGCAACACATGCATTTTCCAATAACCGTTTTAGTTCTGCCTTTCAAATAAGTCAGTGTAGGACACACAATGTAGATTTTAATGGGACTGATTATTTTTATTTCTCTGTCAAGCTGAGAAGTGTGTATAAATATATTTAATAGGAAGATTTTTCAGATTCACATGACCTTTATTTTTAAAGAAAATGAAATAAGCAAATGGAAGCACTGTTGCTTGTTTGTCAGACCTAAACTGGGAAATCTAGACAGAAAGAACACATCAGTGGAGTGCTGTGATGAAAAACATTTCCAAAGGCAAATGCTGACCAACTGTTTTGAATGCTGGATGCTGCACACTGCATGTGTAAATCCAGCTAGGATCCTTTCAGTGTGTGGAGCCTGGCAGTAAGTCATATCAGCACCTCTTGTTCCATTTGCGAGCGTGTTCCCTGAAACAAGAGCACCGATTGTTCTGGTGAGTTTATTTCAGTGCACACTAATATTGCATGCTTTAAAAATAAATCCGCTCTTTCATTTGGAGCTAAGCCATACACTCCCAAAAAGTCAGAGGTAAAGAAGTAATAAGATACTTGTTTGACAGCATTGTAAGGAACCTTTTTTTTTTTTCCAAGGCGTTGCACATCTCTGCTCAGTATCCCCAAGAGGAATCTTTGTAGCCAATTATTTCCATGCTCCAGTAACACAAGTTTGGAGATGGGAGTAGTCTTTGATGGCATTGCAGGCTGTAATTGCTGAAGAAAAGGTCTGAAGCTCCAGTGTGCAGTATATCAACACAATTTCTTTTTATTGCTTGAAATGTTCATAACGGAGCTAGAGAAAACCAAGCGGGAGAGTGTAGTGTAGCCCTTGGGAGGTGTTGGGGGAGGGAAGGAATGGGCTAGCAGCAGTTGGCTTTTAAGCATCTTAGAGACTGTGGGGAACAACTTCTTACTACACAGAAATATAGTCAAGCCAATAATATACAGAGAGGATGACGAAATTGGATTCTTTTTCCGCTATCTTATTCCTGGTTGTGTGTAGGGAGCGCTCAGGCACAGAGGTGCTTTGAATGCAGTTGTTGCACAGTATTGAAGGTGATTGCCAGAAATGAGGTGGAGACTTCTCTGTACTGAGTGCCCTCAGCTTTTAGTGTATATTCCACTACAAGTGCCAGGATATTACAGTTGCTGTCCTATGTAGCCTACTGAGAAAGAATCCAGTTGCTCAGTGTGACAAATGAGTGTGACAACGTGAGATATTTTGTGGGGTGCTGCCAAGCCTCTGAGCAGTTCTGCCACCATCTCTGTCATTCTGTTATGTCCAGGGGGAGGAGGGCATGCTCTCCAGATGTTCTCACATATGTTATTTATTCCAAGCAAGATATAAAATGAAATCTATTGCCAGCTGCATTGTTCTGCTTGAACAACTGAGGAGTGATCGTGCACAAAACCAGCAATGGGTGAAAGAGATTTATATCTACAGAATCAGGAGTTGGAACACTCTTTCTTCCTACTCAGGTAAATCCCTTACCTGTCATGCAGCTCAAGGTTTCATACTGCAAGGCACCCACATCTTCCTATCAGGTAGCCCTGAGGTTTGAGGACTTTCTCTGAAAATCACTACAAGAAATAGGAATTCTCCTTTAACTTTGTTATGGTTTGGTTCAGGTTCAAAAGCTAAATCTTAGAACAGGAGAGGAGATCAGGGTTCTGTCTCAACCTGTTTTACCTCCAGTAAGTCACTCATCTAGAGCCCTGCGGCTCTGGGTAATTTTGCAGTTCTGGAGTACTGTGCTGAAGAGGGGCACAACACTGCTTTGTTTACACATGTAGGAGGGTGCACAGTGTGCTCCCTCCTGCACCTGGACATCCCTGTGGGTTGGTATGGCATAACAGCAGCCTTTGTTCGAGTCCCTTTTTGCTTTCTTTGTGGAGGTTACTGCTTGCAAAGAACTGACCTTGTGTAACTTCACTCTTGGATTTTTCTTTAAAATATAATAGAATGTAATTAGCATTCAGCTGACTCAGAAGAGAGATCAGCCACTGCCTAGGTCATGCAGCAGCATGATGTGCCTTAGAGGGTAGGACCATGATACTAGCTCAGGATGGCATAATTTGAATCTATTGTAGGAGTATTTAAAGCGATACTGGCTGCCCCAATTCCTGAGAGGTTTCAAGATAATCATGAATTTTGATTGTTGTGACATCCAATTACTTCTCTCAGCTATTGCCTTCTTATTGGCTATGGAAAGGGCTCCTGAGGCATCTGCTCAAGGGAGATCCATTCAATTATACGAGTAGCTTTAAGACACTTTGGGTCAGACTGAGTAACTTCCTCTAAAATCTTTGGCATTACCATCTCGGACAAGCCCCTGAGATCATGATACGATCTCTTCTTGATTTTCCTGCTTGACTTCACACGAAGAAGTTGCATGTATCACATGGCCCAAACACACTGCCACTTGAGCCTTCACAGCTGAGCTCAGGCTGTGATGGTTTGATGTAAGGAAGAACATCCCAGGAAGAGCCTTGCTCCTTTGATAGCTGAGGTGAAACTGCATCGTGAGCATGAGCAAAAGGGTATAAAGTAAATCACAGAACAGAAGTGTCCATGTACAAGCTGTCTACTTTGTCTGTCTCCGTCTTCTGAAAAACACAGAGAAGTCTGTAAGAGCACAGTATGTCGTAGAGCTCACCAGGACTGGCTTAGGACAGATATTGCAATAATTTGCATCAGCTCAGAGGTTTCGCCAGGCCCAAGCTAATTCTTTTGAAACAGCAGTAGATTTCCCCCTAAGTTTGTTTTTCCCTGTGCTTGTTTCGAAATGTGAATCCAGGTTGTACTTATTTCTCATTGGTTACCAATCAGAAGAAAAACCTGCGAAAAACAGAGCAACAATACAGAGATGGTGACCACAGTGAGTGATGTTGTTTGCTGCGTGCTAACCTTCATCCTGAGTGCCAGCCATGGGCACACCTTTTGAGACTGTATTAG
>PPHD01019024.1:0-14285 GCA_002909625.1 Bambusicola thoracicus | reverse complement strand
TGAAAATTCATTACAGTTGTGTTGATGTGGTAGAGGTCAGTTACACTGAAGTGCTCTCCTGTTAAAAATGCATATATTTTAATTGGTGAATTAGAACCTAAAATGACTGACATGCTCCTGAAAAGCCTCTTGATCTGTAAAGAAGAGTGAATTTGCCCTTTTGCATTATCATGTCTGTTTGTTGCTTTGTTTTTTTTTTTTTTTTTTTTTTCCCTCCTTTTGTATACAATCTAAAATCCTGGTAAGCATTTGTTACTGACATGCTGTATTTAACAGAGTCAATCTCTAGCAGGATACTTTACCAGAAACTTTGAATGGAATACTATAGTTAAAATGTTATTTCCTAAAAGCTTTTTCTCATGCAAGAAAATGCCATGTTTTCCTATAAGTAGATGGTCTGAAACGTTGTCTCTGAATTTCTTACTGTCGCTTCAGTGTGAAATAATCCAGTAAATTACCAAACCAGAAACAAACCTCTAAAAATCCTGGCACTGTGATTTATAAGGAATACTGGATCCCTAAAAAAAAATAATTGCTCTCACCAGTATTAATGAACAAATAATTAACATGATAAAATACACGAGGCTTATAAAAGTGCAGCAATATCTTATTTTTGACTATTATATAAACCTTATGTTCCACTGTAACACAACCATTACATTCCAGATCTTACATTTTCGTATTTTATGTTTTATTTTCAGTCTTGGAAACATTTCAGGAAAAGATGGAACGAGCTGTCATTTTAGGGTGTATTGTGTAAAAAGAAATTTTACTGAGAGTATTATTTTCAAAACCAAACTTATCTTGGAAAGCACAAGAAAAAGGGGCATACTAAATGCAGCGCATTAGCTGATGCCCACAGTCTGCAAAACAAGTTTGCTACTGCCTTGGGACACATAATTTTTAGAAATAATGGAGCATTTGGCAGTTCTGCACATGTTACCAAGCATGCTTGGAAACACCAAGGGCTTTGCTTTATTAATATACATGGTTTGAAATAAATTCCCTCTGAAATGTTAGAAGAATTCTCAAATCAACTAATTCATGTGACCTTTCCTTATTTAAGACAGTGTATACGTCTGTGTAGTACTCTCAAAAAAGATAGATACGAGTGTCTTCTTTTTTTTTCATCTCCTAACTATGTCAGAAATCATTCTGTGGGATGGATTATAGTGCATAGATAGAAAGCTAGCAATGGGTTTTTATTTGGGATGCTGCCTTACTCCAATTAGAAGAAAAATAAATGCAAAACAGGCCCTTTATCTTGATTCTGTGAACCATGTCAAACTGAACTTAGCAGAGATTCCCACCAGAATAAAACTGCTTCTAATGTACAGCACATGCTGTCTTCCTGAAGAGTTCTAGAAAAGAATCTGGACCATAGAAGCTGTAGCAGAGGGTTCAGAGACACCTTCCACAATGCCTTGGTCAATTCAGTCCTAGGAGTCCAAAAGGTGAGTGTCATCAGTACAGGCAAAATGGATCTTTGGGAGCTAGAAAACTCTTCTCTCCAATTCAAGCCATATAAATGGCATAGTAAAGAGGGTGAGAGGGCACGTCCCTTCTCACACATGATTTCTAGGGTCTTTTTCCCTGCAGTATCCTGTCATTCCATGAGTACAATCGCTGCCATTGTGCTAGACCCTGAACGGAGACCAAATGCCTGAAGATGCCCTTCTGCCCTTATCTCTCGCTGCAAAGACACAAACACAATTTAGCTTTTAGTCTCCTGGGTGAGCTGATCCTTGCTATTCAAAAGCATATTTTCTTCTGGCCTTGGGAGAAGAATTTGTATAGACCCCTTTTTTACCCTTAGGCATATGAACTTAGTAAAATCTTTGGGTTGGACAAAGGCCTGTTCAGAATTAATGTAGCTACATGTTTTAGTTGTGAAATTTACTAATAAGTTAAAACCATGCCTTTTTTCTTTGTCATTTTGCTGCTGTGCTACAGTTGGGCAACTGAAAGGAGAAGTGGGGTAAAAATAAACCAGTGTGAACAAAGCCAAAAGGAACATTAGGCTTTTCTGTCATTGAGAATATTAGTTATTCCATTTAGAAACACCTGGTTGTGAAAATTACATGATCGTTGTATTGCCTCTATCCCCTATCTTCCCACTTCCTTTCCATTCCTGAAGAGAAAGTCAAAATTCTGTTTTTCACTCTTGATCCTTGCAGATTATTTCTGTACCAGTAAATTAAACCTACCCATGACTGTTCACTGGCATGTGGTACAGATTGGCCCACATCCATGCTATGAAACTCCGACTGTCCAAAGGGTGTCTGTGTGCATACTACCCATAGGAAAGGTCTGTGTGAGTTGTTTGGAACTACTTTAGCTGGGAAAAGCCAGGAATGTGCCAAGGACTTTTTTTTTTTTAACAATTTAACAGTGTAGAAAATAAAATTCTAAAGCATGGAAGTGCTTCCCTGGCACTCTTAAATCTACTAGTCTAGACACAGCTACTGTGGTCAGAAACTGCTTCTCTTATTCACACAAATAGCTCCAGTGAATTCATCTGTGAGATTGGCTATAAAACAAGAATTCTGTTTTGCAAATGATTTCAAGCTTTTGGCATTTATTTTACATCAGGGAAAAAGAAAACAGCCCACAACCTTGAGCTTTCAAATTTTAAAAATTAAACAATGTGAGAACTCTCCAAATAGCCGAGTGGCCAATATGTTCATTTAGACTGTCTGAGGCTCATGTTGAAATCTCCATCCTCCCTAAGCAACAAAGGCCTGTTGTACTCCAACAGTGTGCCCAGGTGTCCAAGAAGGACAGAAGCATCAAAAACAGTGTGGCCGTCAGGATTAGAGTAGTGACTGAGCCCTTTCATGAGGCACTGGTAGGACTGCATTTTACGTATTGTGTTCCATTTTGAGCTTCTCACCTTCAAGAAGGTTTCTGAATTAGTCAAGCATGTGCAGGGAGAAGCAACAGAGACTGTGAAAGGACTAGCAGACAAGAGTTATGAGGAACAGCTGAGTGATCTGGGTTGTATAGTCTGGGGAAGAGGTGGCTGAGGGGAGGCCTCATCACTTTCTACAGATGCCTGTAAGGAGGATGAAGCAAAGAGGGTGTTGTTTCCTTTCTCAGATGACAATTGATGGCATGGTAGGAGACAGCCTCTAGTTGTGCCAGGGGAAGTATAGACAGGAAATTAGAATCTCTTCATAGTGAGGGTGGTCAAGCATTGGAATGGTCTGCCTAGGGAAGTGGTGGAGTCTCCATCCCAGCAAGTATGAATTCAGCAAGTACTTGTTGGGAGGCTGTGCTGTGATGGGTCACTCTCGTTAGGGACAGAAAACATCCACCCCAGGAGAACTGTGGATCTTTTAAACTAGCTAAATAGTCAAGAAACTTCTAGTATGAGATGGAGGAAAAATAGGATGAATCAGATGAACAGAGAGACGAAGGACGACTGTGTTTCCAAAAATTCTCTTATCTAATATAGAAAGAAAGGGAAAGGAAATCTTGACCGTTAACAGGGCAGTATGATATTCCGTCCCTTGGTCAAAGCACCCCAAACTCTCTGTTTAATACACAAGCCAGCTGATGATCTACTGTCTTCCCAAGATGTGGAGACTTACTGACACTTGTCTCTGAGGTGATAGAACATTGGCTGGGGGTGAAAGACTGAAAGCACCATTTGACCAGTACTTTCTCACAGTAACCCCAGCACTAGAGGTGTACTGTGATGCTACTCTGGGCATGCAGAGGGGAACATCCTTTCTGGAGACAGAGGCAGGGCCCCAAGTCTAAAATAAGAATCAAAGGCAGTTTCTGCTTTTATTTTTAATGTATTTTGTACTCACAAATGGCTCTTTACAGCCTTGTTTTATAAAATGATCTTCATGATCTTCTCTGTATTTCACATCAGCTTAGATAACGATAAGACCACTTTAGAGAAAAATATCTACTGAGCCCCAAAGTGACTGTCACTGCCCAGAGTATAGGCTAACCTAGTTCATGAGTTCTGAATTTTTGTAACTCTTGTCATCACATTTAGTAAAATGCAGTGAGAAAACTGGTAACCTCTTTATATTCCAGTACAGGACTTTCAGAATAAAAATTCAGGTTGGATGGGGGAAAAAAAAAAAGCACAAATCGTATTTGGAGAAGGCTTAAAGGCTTATGTTTTCTTAACTCTTTTATATGAAAATACTTAGAAATCCAAATGCTACTCTGAAATGAAAATGCTTTGGAAAGAAGTATCCATCATGAAACACAGAATAGAAAAGCTGAAATATCAAGATTACATTGTATACAGACCAGTTACAAAGTATGCTCAATGTCTTAACGTTACAGCATCCTAACCTCTTGGTTTTCTTATTTCGCAAATGAAGATGCATTATAACATCTGGAACTGGTATATTGATTGATTTTTAGTCATCATCTGTACGCATGATTCTATAAATTTGGAAGAAGTATTGAAAATCTTTAATAGTTTTTCAAAATACAGCTCTTTGCCTCCTATTTTCAGATATATTTTAATATTTAAAATATATGAGATGAGGTGTTCTCAAATGCTGGACTCAGCCTACTGCAGCTCAGTAATGTTTGACTGAGTTTACATTATGATAACTGAAAACGGAATTACAGCCTTGCTACATACTTATATACTTTATTTCCCAAAAATTGACTGCTGAGCAGTAAGATCTATTTCAGGCTTTATTATTAAATGGTTGCTCTCTTGTTTACCCTTCGTCTTTCATTCTAATATTGATCGATTATGTATCTATCTTAATTCTTTTTTATTTCTTCACATCTGATTGAATCATTTTTATAATCAAAGTCACCAAAGGCATTTTTAAATTTGGTTTTTGCTTTTGGCTCAACAGTACGTTTTGGAGTGTCTGAGGAGTAAGTTGTCCCTGCTTACTTGTTGATCAGTCTTTTTCAGACTGATATATTTTTAATTAGGAAAATTGAAAATGGCCATTATTTGAGGAATGTTTTGTGATATATGCATTTCTAAGTCAAATATTCTCATTTGAGGCTGTAGACCTCAAGAACTTCAATCTGAAGTTAATCTGTATAAATCAGGCTAGAGTGGATTAAAAAGCAAGAAAGGAAAACCTTACTACAGGTTAATGAAATGGACTGGATCTAATCCAAAAGGAACTAAGTGATTATAAATTGAAGATTACTGCAGAATAAGTCCTCTGTAATCCCTCTCTAGTTGACATTGGATGTGTGACTTTCTAAAGGCAGGTCTGTTAGAGTTTAATTCATTCTGTGATTTTTTTTTTAATTTTATTTTCTAGAGCATTGGACTGTCTTATGTAACTAGTTTACTGCAATTTTTATAGGATTTAAACAAAAAATCCTTTTTCACTCTGAGCATAACTCATGGGGAAATCCGTAACTTGATTATTATTAACAAGAGCATTGAGGTTTTCTATGCTGATTTTTACTCACAAAGAAGTTTCTTCAGTAGTATTCATCTCTGCTTTTCTTTTCCTAAGCAAGTTGAAGGAATCTGTTATTAAAACCTTCTGAATATTTACCTTTACTTTTCAGTAACCATCCCATAACATAAGCCACCAGGGTTACTATTTGCTGTGATTATCTAGGAGACTTTGAAAAGATACAGTTTTCTTTGTCTGTCTTTGTTGTATTTTTAGTTTGTTTGCCACATTTCCTGTGTACTTAATCCGAATTTAAACTGCAACTGAATATTTCATAACTTATAGAAACCTGATTGTTGCTTCTGGCATCTTCAGCCTTAATCACTCAGCTGTCTGCTACAGTGTACTTCTGGTGAAATGTACAGTTTGGCTTACAGACCTATTCAGAGGATTTCAACAACATAATTATTTAACAAATCAGGGATAAAACTAATTGGTTCTCTACATTCAATTGGATGCACAAAATATGATTCATGGTAGAAGTTTAGGGCTTTAAAGAAACAAGATGGAAAATAACTTAAAAAAAAATCTGATTTCCTGTGTTAAGATACTTATATATCTTGAATTATTGGGAAGGATGTGTGACAGGCTTTCATTGCAGGGATTTAGCAAGAGAGAGCTCTAGATCTGTGATTCTACAGATAGAAGGATAATGCAGGTTGGATCTCTAGTTCAGCTTTCTGTTCAAAGCAAGATCAGCTCTGAGGTCAGACCAAGTGGCTCAGACCATTTCATGTCTGGTCTCCAAGCACAGGGATGACACAGCCTCTCTGGGTCTCTATTCCACTGCCCAACTGTCCTCATGACACACACACACACACACAGTAAAAAATAAAAAATTATATCTAGTAGAGTACACCCTTGTTTCATCTTGTGCCCATTTTCTCCTGTCCTGCCCATGTGCAACACTGTGAAGAGCCTGGCTCCATCATCTTCATGATATCCCCATAGACAGGCACAAGCTGTTGTTAGGGCCTATGGAAGGTGCCCCTACTCCAGGTTCCTCAGCCTCTCCTCACGCAGTGAGTACCCCAGCCCCAGACATCACAGTGGCTCTCTGGTGAACTTCTGTCTTGAGATAAAACAAACACACAGATATGTACTTTTATGTGTTTATTTCTGCATTGCTAAGATGCCATTTAAGACATAGTAAAATTGTAAATAAGGGAACATCTCCAGGAGGCAACTATGAAGAAGCAGGGGCAGTGTAAAAGTGAACGACAGAGTTGTTCTTTTGCAGGATGCTTAGAAAAAGCCCTTGGTCTTATCAGTTGTTTGGGATGAATGATAACATAACTAAGAGGGATATGAAGTAATTGGAAGCTCTATGTACCCATCAAGGCTAATTCTGAAAGAATTGGTGAAGTACCTCCATAGCCTTTTTTTTGCTGCACCTTGTGGTTTTCCTCTCTATGATTTAGTCTGATAGAAGGTGGCTCAATCCAGACTCAAATGAATATTTTCTGAAATCAGTGAAAGATGTTGATTCCAATCAGTGAGAGTAAGACCTTTGCTATTGAACAAGAACACAAGCTCCGTTGCCAGTCAAGGTAATTTCCTCCTCTTTGTGGGAGGAAGAATTGCAAGCAGTCCACAGGCACTGATTTCACCCGAGCATCATATGCACTTAAGAATCAGAGATCTACACAGAAAAGGAGTAAAAATCCCCAAACTGAATGTCTCATATGTTTTAGTTCAAGCTATGTTCTTTGATAAAATTAAATACATGTCAGTGATGTCTTGTATACTCTAATGGAGTACCCAAGTCCTCCGTTGACTGTATCATTTTCAGAGTTGATTGGATACTCAGAGCGTAAGGGGTTTTTCTTCCACTAGAATCAGTGAACGCTAATTTACAGAAAGCAAAGAATCTTCCTGATATTTTATATCTCAAAGATCATCCATACTCTGCAAAGAGTTAATGGAGCTCAAGCTGTAGTGTTGAATTCCTGAGTCCAATCTGAGTTTAGGTATCACAGTTATGCATGTAGGGACATTCTGACTTTCCTGAACTTCTAGGTTACCTTTCTCCATGAAAAATGGAAATAGAATCTATGTGACAAGAAATGGCATTGATTCAAAATACTTTCTGAAACAAATCCAGAAAGACAAGGATTTTTGAAGATAGATAAACCTTCATAAAAGCAAGCATGAATACACAATCATCAGAAGTCTGGGCTTTCTTGTTACTAATATATCTTGACCTTGCCCACACAACTTTTTTGCATGCACTATTATTAATCATTAGTGCTATTAGAGATCCAGTACAATATAATTAAATTAATCTCAATTTACTAAAACATTAACATACAAATTGCTACCAAGTTTGTTATATAATAATGCTATGGCAACATGACTGAAATACTGGATCAGTATAACAAGCCACGTGCCTGAAGTTTAAGCATGTTTTTCTGTATTTTCTCTTGAAAATACAACACGTTATTTACTTTAGTATTGTGACATTTTGTTTAGTGATTAATTTTAAAATAACACTGTAAAAACTATAAACTCATTTTAATTTGACAAGCATTTGGTAATTAATTTTCAAACAATGCAGTGGGAATCTTAGAAGCACTCTTCATTTGACATGTATTTTATAATTTATTTTAAAACAATGCTGCACAAATCTGCAAAGGCATTACTCATTTGAGAGTTCATTAATTATGCAAATGAGTTGCAATTAACAAATCTGTTCTGAGGATGGCATTTGCATAATAATGAACTTCATGTTTGTGACATTATTTAATAAGATACCTTTGTGCATTTTTAAACAAAACACTCTTGTGAATACTTTGGTTAAAAATGGACAAGCAGTCAGCAATATTCTTTAAAAAAGCACTGCCAGAGCAATGTCACTGGAATAAATCAATTGCCCAAGATTTACGCAACAAACAGGGATATACAAGTGTTTTCTTTCATTAACCTCTGCCTTCTGAAATGCATACTTTAATTTTCATTTGTGGTGTTTTCAAAACGGTGCTTAAGGACTGCCACTGGAAAAGAACTGCCATTTATCACGACAGCTGGAAATAAACAAATGAATGCAAACACCTCTTTAGCATTGCTGCTGCGTGGCATAGATTGAGTCCGTGACTCTTAGATGATGGATCTTATTACAATCTTATTATGCAGCATGAGAGCCAAGAGTCTAGTGATGATCTTTTGCTGGTCATACACTCAGAGTGTGGCAGCAGCACCATAACTACACTCTGGGTTTGACAACCTTGCTAATGGAGAGCAGCTGAGTAAAGTCCCATTGTTTGTATTACTGCAGCACATATCCCCTTTAGGGTTCAGGAATAGCAGAGTTTTTGGAGCAACTGAGACCTGCCTGGTAACTGGAGGCAAGATTGCCAGTGTGAAGGACAATCAGAGACAGTCCTGAAGCTTCTGTGGCTCCCATCTTAGTGCTCAGCCCAAGGCAGGTTGCTTGGCAACGTGCTGGCAGAGCCCTGTTCTTCTGTTAGAAGACATGAGTCAGTGAGTCAGTGATGTGACTGATAAATACACAGTGGCACCTTGTAGGTGCACTGCCTGCAAGCTCAGAGGATTGGCCTGCTGGAAACCCTTAGACAGAGCTTGGGTCCTTTTCTAGTGCCAGTGACTCCTCTGGTGTCTCTTCTATTTGTTCTTCTGCCATCTGTCACTGATGATGAGGTATTGAGTGTCATTGCTGCATGTGAATTCTCTGGGACTCAGCCAATTTCTGTGAATGAACATGACTGCAGCTTCCACCTGAGGAAGTAAGTTACATAAGGGTAAAAAGCGGGCAAAAACTTAGGATGAAGTTATACAGAAAAAGGCAAAAGAGAGTCCTGCAGAAAGTCACACCTCCAAATTCTTCAGAATTTACTGACAAATAATTAGTTATTCCTGGTTGTATTTTTTTAAAGTAGTTAAGAGCAGGAGAGGTGCAAGTACAAGGAACTTTTTTATTAAAGGAGTTGTTTGGTATTATGTTCTTGTTCATATTTGCACCCTGTAAAGAAAGACCAGGACAATGAATCTACTAACACTAGTATTTATAGTGGTGCCAAGGCTTTTCAGCTGATAATGGGATTGCTTTTCCTCTTTTATTTGTAATATTTGAGTCACTTATTGCCAGTTCCACTGCTCATCTTTCCCCTGAGCACCCCTCTCAGGGACCTATACTGTGCAATGACATCCCAGAAATGTTCGGGCTGCTGCTGGTGTTCTCTCACAGCACATCAAGGCATGCTGTGTCCCCAAAGCCTGTCCCACTACTTAAGCGGCAGTCAGTTACATTCACAGATTTTAAGTGGTTTTGATAACCTTCCCCTTTGTGATTCCACTGCCAGCAACTAGCAGCTCATTGAAATTAATCCATGCTGTTTTACCTGTGCAGTTTACACATGCTGGCTGATAGTTCCTTGGTCTTTGTGGCTTTCCTAGCTCCTAAATTCTTGACAGCGCTAATACAGCTGTTGGATGCTATTTTAGTTGTCCAGTCCATTTGCAGAGATGTGCCATCTCCCTCATTTGATGCAGAATTTGACAGTGGTAGCATTCAGAATCTTTCTGACAATATTAATTGGTATTATTTTTCTGCTTGACGTTATCAAATAAAACGTGGCAGCAATTAGTGTAGCTTCATGTCTGTTTTGAGATATTCTTCAGGTGTGATTTCCACTTGTTAGTTTGGGCAGTAAGGAAAGCACATATACTGGCACAGGAGAAATGAGCTCTTTGGACAGTTCAACTTATTTACAGGTCTTGGTTCATAAAGTAGCTTTTTCTGTACTGTGGAAATTGAAGATATTATTTCTATTACTAAACAGCAACCAAGGATTTTCTCCTTCCTTTGCTGCTTTTTTCTTTTTTTTTTTTCCTTTAAATCTGATTAGTGGGTAGTCCTGTAATTTTAGAAAGGAACTGATAACTGCCACACGTGTTGAATGAATACCTGGCATTATGTGTATAGTCTTCTACTTGTACATAGATCACCACTCCCTCAAATTTCTTTTTATTCTAGTTGCTCCTATGAAATTTTGGAGAAGAGAAGGCTCCAGGGAGGCCTCATTGTGGCCTTCCAACACTTGTAGGGAGCATATAAACAGGAGGGGAAACAGCTGTTTACAAGAGTGGATAGTGATAGGACAAGGGGGAATAGTTTTAAACTGACACAGCGGAGGTTTAGGTTAGATATTAGGAGGAAGTTTTTCACTCAGAGGGTGGTGACACACTGGAACAGGTTGCCCAAGGTGATTGTGGATGCCCCACCCTTGGATGCATTCAAAGCCAGGCTGAATGTGGCTCTGGGTAGCCTGGTTGGTGACCCTGCCCATGGCAGGGGGAGTTTGAAACTAGATGATCATTATGGTCCTTTTCAACCAAAGTCATTCTATGATTCTATGATTCATGAATCAATCATAGAATCATAGGATGGCTTTGGTTGGAAGGGACCTTCAACATCACCCAGCTCCAACCCCCTGCTGTGGGCGGGGCTGCCAACCACCAGATCAGGGCACAGGGCCCATCCAACCTGGCTTTGAATGTCCTCAGGGATGGGGCACCCACAGCTTGTCTGGGCAATCTATTCCAGCACCTCACCTCTCAGAGTGCAAAATTTCTTCCTAACATCTAACTTAAATCTCCCCTCTTTTTGTTTAAACCCATTCCAGATGAACTCATACAGTTCATTCAGTCAGAACTCTGTTATGATAGTCTTGATTTGTGACTTTAGTTTTTGTTTTATCAAAGTAAAATTTGAGTGCCTTGAAAAAGACTTTATTCCAAATTTGACATAAAATGCAGTTTTATCATTAATGTCCTACTATAGCATTGGATCAAGGTAAGAGGTTTTGTGTTTGCTTACAAGCATAGTAAAAATGGCGTGAATTTCAGACTTCTGTAATTGCTTATAAATGTAATTCTATTTCCCACATAGATAATATATTTCTTGAAATTAATTTCAGAAGGAAGTAACTAACATACAATTAGATCATGTAAACATTCATTAATACATGTAAAATACTTAATAGCTCAGCAGTTAGTGAAAATAACATATTAGCAGTAGTCAGCTCTTATTCAATTTTTCTTTATATTTTTCAAAGCTTAGATAAGTTCAGAAGGACTTAAGATATTTTCTGTTTCCTAAAGTCTTTCCATATCAAAACAACAGGAGTAGCCAGCTGCTACAATATTGAAAAGAAATTTGGAGAAATTGCTGTATCCCAAAATCCAAGAATAATAATATTAACCTTTTGCCCTTGTTTCATAGTCTGTATCATTTCCAACTTCATGTCTCAAGGGAGGACTCCTAAACCCTTTCCAATGCTATACTAAAAACAAAACAAAACAAAAAAAAACCAAACAACCCTGATAAAAAAATCCCATGAATCTTTAGCTGTGATGGCCCTATGAGCTGGAAAAAGTGAAGCAACTGAAGCTCTACGGTTTTAATGGGATAGATTTTTTTCAGAGAGCATTTTCAGCATTTAATTTTGAAGTAAAAGAGCATTTATGTGAACATCATGTGAGTGAGTTGTCATAATGTGAATCGCTTCCATCTCCTGATGCCAAGTACTTTCATACCTCCATTTTACAAGAGAAAATATTGAATGACTCATTAGCTTCCATGGAAGAAATCTGCTTCAGAGCTGAAATCTGATATAGACTAGAGCCTCTTCTTTAATTAATTTGATTTTTCTGCCATGAAACCGATCCTTTTTTCTGTATAAATAGAAGCTAATATGTTAATTTAGCTCAGGTAAGACTGCATAAGAAAGAGCCTAAGAGGTTTCTCACTATCCAAAGAGAAAAAACAATGGTTCTATTTCTGCAAGATTTGTGAATCTCAAAAGTCAGTTATACAAGTAAGAAAAAAAAAAGCTTAGGTCTTTGGCAAAATCTGTCAAACAGGGCTGAAAATTTGGAAAAAAATGGTACTGAGGCTGGTTAGTTCCTTTTTAGCTCATACTGTTAGAACCAGCGTGGCCGCTTTTCTTGAATAGAGACCTGAAAATTAACACAAGAGTCTAGCTTTCTCAAGATGTCTTCTGCATATGTGAGGGATATTAATCCAAAGAATGGATCTTTAGTAAGCATTCCACTGCTTCGGTTTTTAAAGTTATTCATTAAACAGTCTTTCCGTTTTATTTAGGAGGAAAGTCTGTATGATATTCTGAAGGCACTTTGCTATTTTGTATGTTAAATAGTGATGGAGCCAAAATGGGAACTCAGAGGCAGTTCCTCATCTTTCCACTTTGTCAATTTCTGCCCATGTATCCAGGTCTGTGCATCCTATGCTGCGTGGAATAGCAGTGGTCTTCAGCACAGACCGTCAGCCTTACTAGCCCTCAGAACACTAAAGTCTCATACACATCTTCTATTCAACAATAAAATGAAAAAGCCCTTCATTTTCCTCATGATAAACTGCTTGGCTCTTCTCCAGGCTTTTCTGCTTGAGAGTAGTGAAATCCCAACTCTGCTTAGCTCACAGAACACACTTTTTCCAAAGCACTGCTGGCCAGCAATGCCTGAATCTACAGATAAGTTCTCTAAAAATTTCTGTGTAACTCAGTTGTCTTTAGAAATAACACTTGTTAAGCAGAGGCTGAAAGGATACAGTATGTCCTAACTCTTTATTTTTAGTATAGCCCTTGATTTTCAGGTACTATTTGGCGTGAAATTAGACTTTAGTACCAAGCCTTGAGCCTTGCTCTGTTTCCTTGAATGACATCAACAAACAACAGTAGCTCCAAATCATCTCATGTGTGGACACCCTGCATTTTAGGTCTTAGTGTCACAGTAATGTGGTCTTGAACACAGCACTTTAAAGAAAATTCATGAAAATTTTGACAAAAATTGCCTCAATTCTTGTATGAATAGGAATATCTCCTTCTCCTTCCACTCTTACGACATGCAGCATTGTTAGAATATTAAGAAAAAAATGAAGTATACCTGCTATTAGTTCCCCAAGCTCACATTTATTTGTGTTACAGATGAAAATATGAAGAACATGGAAAGCTAGAATGCTTTAAAAATGTTTTCTTAACCCTTTCATTAACCTACATTTCTAAAAGTTTTCTCCTATCCCACTTATGATTTTATCAAATTTCTTTCCTCTTTGTATTTCTTTTTTTGTTTACAATAACAGTATCCCACTGTCAGGAGAAAACATATTCTAATGAAACACAGTTTCAGTAGTTGTAGTGGGTATGGGGAAAGCCCAGCTGCTGAATTTGTCATTGACACAAACATCTTCAATAATATAAATAAATTCTCTTTTAAAATGTAATTAAAAACAGACTTGAGAAGAAGAAAATACCCTTTAAAATTGATGTGCTCTATATATTTACAATTTAAACAGCATTAATTGATTTTCCAGGATCTTATATATATAAAACAAAAACAAAAAAACGAACAGTTTTATGAAGACATATTTCATACACTACAAAAAAAATATAGGTACATCCTTAAATAAGTACTCGGTTACAGATGAGCAATGTATTTACAATGTTCCCTTACTGCTAGTAAGTGAGACTACTGAGAACTGTGTTAGCACTGAATATTGAGATAGTGAATTAGTACAGATGGGCATAGTCTACACCATACAGAAATTGCCACACTTTTATAAATTATGTAGCATTGTTATTAGTAGTTATATCCTAACAACTGTGATGGAGTCATAGGGGAGAGAATGGGAACACTGAGTTTTCCAGGAGGCTGTTATGGAAACAAAGCTGTGTTTTCTGTGAGCTGCAGGGAAGGGAAATGGAAAGGTTACTAGAGCTGACGCTCAATTGTGAGTTGACCACTTGCCTGTAGCCACTGGCATATTTCTTCTGTATTTCACTTCCAGCTGTTGACCTTTCTGCCATTAGGCTATGGGATTTCCTAGTCTTCCTA
>PPHD01019023.1:0-14286 GCA_002909625.1 Bambusicola thoracicus | reverse complement strand
GAGAGGTAGGCTGTCCTCCTCCTCTTCTCCGTCAATATGAATGGAAATGGGTGGCTCTGAAATCTGCGGTGAAGTGACCAACCACTTGCTTCTGCTGTGTTTTACAGCAGCATCCTTCTTTCTGTAAAACATCAGTTCCCTTGTTACACTGCTTCAGGACTTTTGTTCATTGCCTTTGTTTGGAAAAGGGCGGCAGATTGTATTTAATTCACCTTTAGGAAAGGGTACCAAGCATAAATTGATAGTGTTTCCTTCTGAAATCAGCAGGCAGCCTTAAAGAAGAGCTCTGAAAGAGAAGTATGTGTTGTTTGTGCTGAGGTATTAACTGCTTCAGTGCTGGATTACAAATTGGCAGTCAACTGAGCGTTTATCCCAAACTGCTTCCCAGAGCTCCAGAGGAGGAAAATCACCCACTGTCAGAGACAGACCAGTATGGGTATCTTCAGAAACTTTTTTTAATACTTGGAGGTAACGTCAGCATACTGAAAAGGAATAGGCCATGCACGTTAATGTGAATTCATTTCATAATCTACTTGAAGGATTAGTGATTTATTGTATTCAGTTGGTTTATAATCTCCTGCTGTGTTTCTGTGCTGTGTTTAAAACAAACAAAAATCAAAACAAACAAAAAACAATGCACACAGAAACAACTGCCCAAGAGTAAAACAAAAAACAACAGCAGAAACTGCAACAAGAAAAAAACAAAACAGTGAAAGCTGCCCTGTGTGTTTCAGAGGACTGGAAGAGAGGAGCAACTCCCATGCAGATGTCTGTATCTAGCTGTAGGAACACCATGCCTAATTTGGTGCAAGTGGCTGATGCAGCCTGCATTCATGACTCAAATGTAGGCTCACAGTCTTGTGCCAGGAACCATATTGTCTCTCAACAGCACTACTTTAGCTAAGTGGCTTGAATCCCGGGTCAAATGATGAAATTGGTTCTCCTTAAGCCCACTAGAAAAGGCATCCAGAAAATTGCTGCTGGCTCATCTGCTGTTGTTGCAGGCAGCACCCTTCTCTCAAGCCCTGTATTGACTGCCCTCTCTTACAGTGTGCTTGCTGTGTAGGCTAAGCATTTTCTTTTGTAGGTGGAAGATGGTAGAAAAGACTTCTCTTTTAGCAGGTGGTGGGGATGGGGATTGTTCAAGGTGCATGTTTTTTCCTTAGCTCTATGGTGTATGGGGAAGTTAGCTGTGAGAGCAGGACCTCTGGCTGTGGGACTATCTCAGTACTAGCGGTGTATTCCTTATTAGTTTCTTACTGCTTGTTTATTTACTTGTCTGCAGTAAAACCAACTTAGCACATGAAGCAAGAAGAACTATGTTGAGGTTATTGTGTGGCCAGCAGAGCAGGGAGTCTAGCCTACATGTCCTCCTTAAGTAGATACAGAAGATATTTACAAGTTTAGTACGGTTTTCTATCATGTGCAACTCTTCTAGATAAGAGTGAATAAATTTTGGAGTGCATAACAAATTGATTTTAAAGGATGTGTATACTTTTGGTTGCCATGTGACTGGCATAGCTGGGCAAGGACCTGCAGCTTAAACTGAGGGGAAAAAAGAGAAAGGAACAGGAAGTGGAAGCAGGGTTGGGTAGCCTGGGAAGAATGTAAGGAGGTTGTCTGCATGTGAGATAAGATCAGGAAAGCCAAAGCACAGATGGAGCTGAATGTGGCTAGGGATGTGAAAAATAGTAAGGAACGGTTCTACAGGTACGTAGGCAGAAGACAGACCAAGGAGAGCTTTCCCCCTCTGACAAATGAGGACAGAGAACTGAATTCCTCAACATGGAAAAAGCTGAGATACTTAATGAGTGCTTTGCCTCAGTCTTCATGGGTGGTCAGGCTTCCCATATTTGCCAGGACCATGAGCCTCTAGGTATGGGTGAGAGGAGTGGATTCTGTGCCACTGTAACAGTGGAACAAGTGCGAGACCTCTTCATGAGACTGAATGTACATAAATCCATGGGGCCAGATGACATGCATCCAAGGGTTCTGAGAGAGATGGCTGACGTGGTTGCTGAGCTGCTTTTCATCATATCTGAAAAACTGTGGCTGTCTGAAATCCCCAGTGACTGGAAAAAGGGAAACGTTACTCCATTTTTAAGAAAGATAGAAAGGAAGACATGAGGAACTACAGGCCACTGAGCCTCACCTCTGTGCCTGGGAAGATCATGGAGCAGATCCTCCTGGTTACCGTGTTAAGGTACATACAAGACAAAGAGGTGATTTGAGACAACCAGCATGGCTTCACCATCGTGCCTGACCAATCTGGTGGCCTTTTATGATGGAGCGATGGCATTGGTGGACAGGGGAAGGGCAACAGGTGTCATCTATCTGGACTTCTGCAAAGCCTTTGACATGATCCCTCACCACATTCTTCTCTATAAATTGAAGAGGTGTGGATTTGAAAGATGGATTGTTTGATGGATTAGGAATTGGCTGGCTGGTCGCAGCGAAAGGGTTGTGATCAATGGTTCTATGTCTGGGTAGAGGCTGGTCACAAGTGGTGTCCCCTGAGGGTTGGTCTTGGGACTGGTGCTCTTCAATATCTTCATTAGTGACACAGACGATGGCATCAAGTGCATCCTCAGCATGTTTGCAAATGACACCAAGCTGAGCGGTGCAGTTGATGCATTGGAAGGAAGGGAAACCATCCAGAGGGACATGGACAGGCTGGAGAAGTGGGCCCACGAGAACCCAATGAGGTTCAACAAGGGTAAGTGCACAGTGATGCGCTTGGGCTGGGGCAATCCCTGGTATTTATACAGACTGGGAGAAGAGCTCCTGGAGAGCAGCCCTGCAGAGAAGGACATGGGGGTCCTGGTGGATGAGAAACTGGGTATGAGCCAGCAGTGTGCGCTTGCAGCCCAGAAGGCCAACTATATGCTGGGCTGCATTAAAAGAGGAGTGGCCTGCAGGGAGAGAGGGGGGTGATTGTCCCCCTCTGCTGAGCTCTTGCGAGGCCCCATCTGGAGTACTGCATCCAGGTCTGGGGCCCCCAGCACGAGAAAGATGTGGAACTCTTGGAATGGGTCCAGAGGAGGGCCACTGGGATGATCAGAGGGCTGGAGCACCTCTCCTATGGAGAAAGATTGAGGAAACTGGGTTTTTTTAGCTTGGAGAAGAGCTCCGGAGAGACCTCGTTGTGGCCTTCCAATACTTGAAGGGAGTGTATAAACAGGTGGGGGAACGGCTATTTACGAGGGTGGGCAGAGATAGAACAAGGGGAAATGGTTTTAAGCTAAGACAGGGGAGTTTNAAGATTGAGGAAACTGGGTTTTTTTAGCTTGGAGAAGAGCTTCGGAGAGACCTCGTTGTGGCCTTCCAATACTTGAAGGAGTGTATAAACAGGTGGGGGAATGGCTATTTACGAGGGTGGACAGAGATAGAACAAGGGGAAATGGTTTTAAGCTAAGACAGGGGAGTTTTAGGTTAGACATTAGGAGGAAGCTTTTCACACAGAGGGTGGTGACAAACTGGAACAGGTTGCCCAGGGAAGTTGTGGATGCCCCATCCCTGGAGGCATTCAAGGCCAGGCTGGATGTGGCTCTGGGCAACCTGGTATAGTGGTTGGTGACCCTGCACATAGCAGGATGGTTGAAACTAGATGATCTTTGAGATCCTTTTCAACCCAGACCATTATGTGATTTTTCTCACCTTTTAACTTTTTTTTAGGCTGCATATCAGTGTGTTCAAATAATCATTGAGAGTACTTCAATGGTATACAGATAAAACTTTTTTTTCCTTATATCAGCATGCAATAAATACTAAATATCACTTCATCTGCATGGAATACTCTAGCAAAATTGAGACAAATATAGTTGGTGTATGAGTCTAAGATATAATGAATGAGCATCTGAAGTCTCTTAACCGTTGGGGTGACAGCATAGAACTGGTTGGTATCATAGCACTTCTTTACTTGAGCAGAATCCAGGTATGTGGACAGATGCAAGATGAGTACTGAATGTGAACACAGTATGGAGTTGATGAGAAGACTATGTGCATACACCTGTAGGCTAAGGGAGTCTCTAATTTGGGAGGCTAATGATGATCATATATCTATGTTGGAATGTTTGTCAGTTCAGTTAGTTACATATGTCACTGTTTCAGGCAGCAAGTGTTCTCAAGGAACGAAGACAGCAGTGGTATGGATTGTTGATTGGCTCACGTGAATGAGAAGCAGATTGCAAACCTCTCAACATCACAGTGCTTGTGAGCTCTTGGATGCCAGGGCTTGGGTCGTGTGCCTGTGCTGCTAAGAGGATGAGGGTGGCACATCCACTCAGCTTCGTAAGAGTTCACGTTGCAAATACTAGGTCTGTGTTTTTTCCTTTTATCTCTCTGATGGAGGCTGGGGACAGTAGAGTATCACTGTTAGATTTTTTTGGAGAGAGATACACGGCTGTGCGTGTTGTTTTCTGAATAAGAAAACTTGGCATCAGGAAAGGAGGGTCAGGTAGGAGATGGGGGTCTTAGTAAATACAAGTGGTGTCTATGCTGTAGAGGCTTCTGTAGTTGCACGATTCTGGAACAAAAAATTCTCTCTCACTTTTTCAATTTTTTTTTTTGTAGTCCCCATTAGGAGGATGGGAAGGGATGAGCCTGAGTGTGGTTAGCCAATCACCTGCTCCTCGCCTCCCCCCAGACTGGGTAGAAGGGGCTTTGAGACAAGCCGATGAAGCTGAAAACCACTTCTGCTGCGTTGCCTTGGGCTACGCTGCTGAAAATGGAAATTATTTCTCAGGTCCTTCCTGTACTGCTCTGAAACCTGCCTGTTGCAGGGACAGTGTGCTCGATGACTTCTCTGTTTCATTTTCAAGTCTTTCTCTCGATTTGCTATCTTTGACGTGACAATAAAAGCATCTGAAGAACGTTTTCACATTTTTAAGTAGGAGTTGTCTTGGATTTCTTGAGATTGCAGGAGATGTAGTTCTTAAAGCAATTTTCTGTTTCTCCTAGTGCAGTTTTCTTTCTATTACTAGTAGCAAGCCTTCAGTTGGAGGCTACGTTTTACATATTTACCTGTTGCTCTTTTAAATGAAAGAGTGCTTTGCCCTTTAGGCATGCCAGTTGAGCGGTTTTGGGTATTGTAAAGAAATACAAAGTTGAGAGTCAATTTATGACACTACAAGTTCTTTATTTTAAAGACACTTAACCGAATGTATAGTATTTCTTTCACACTGCTATCATCTTTACTTAAAGTATTTTAAAAAATACTGAATTCTTACCTTGTACTGACTTCATCTTACACAGACACATGTTCTGATTGTAATTAAAGGTAGGTATGCATTGAAAACATTTATTTTTTTTTTAAAGCAATGATTCAGAGAATTACCTTGGAGAAGATCCATTCATTTTCAAGAGGTGTATGAACAAGCTGTTTCCTTGATGGCATTTTCTTGACAGTTCTGGGGAGTATTTTGTGGGTGGCACTTGGTGCATGTTGGGTTTGTTTTCTGAGTTAGCAGATAGAATGAAGGAGCTGGACAGGCCGTATGACAAACCAGGGCTCTCTGGTGTTCCTGTCCATCTTTTGACGGGTTACCTTCTGCAATGTGTAAACAAGCCTTAAGAAATCTTCATCCTCTGAACTCTTTAGATGTGTAGCCTATCTTGCATTCTTTTGCTGTTTTCTTAATATGTAATAAATAAACAAAATCATGGAATCATAGGGGTTGGAAGGGACCTCTGGAGACCATCTACTCCAACCTTTTCCTAAAGCAGGTTTCCTGCAGTAGGTTGCACAGGAAAGCATCCAGGTGGGTTTTGAATATCTCCAGAGAAGGAACCCCTCCCCTTCCTCCCACCCCGCCTCTCTGGGCAGCTCATTCCAATGCTCTGTCACTCTCAAAGAAGTTTTTCCTCATGTTCATGTGGAACTTACCGTGTTCCAGTCGTCCCTTGTTCTGTCACTTGGCACCATTGGGAAGAGATTGGCACTATCCACTTAATTCCCACACTTCAGGTATTTGTAAGCACTGATAAGTTCCAATCTTAGTCTCCTCTACCCCAGGCTAAACAATGCCAGGTATCTCAGCATTTCCTCATACAGGAGATGCTCCAGGCAGGGGGTTGGAACTTGATGATCCTTGAGGTCCCTTCCCAACTCAAGCTGTTCTGTGATTCTGTATATTCTGTGCCTGATTTTTTTGTTTTAGTTCATGTTCTTTTCACTGCTTGTAGCCCTTTCCATGCTCGATGGCCAAGCATTATTTCATTGAAGCCTCTAACTTAAGAGTGTGTCTGGCAGTTTGCCTCTTGAGGTTTTGCATATGGGAGAGTATGGCTTTAGTTTAGCATGAGGTATTTCTGCTTCACATCTTCTTTCTGCGACAGTCAGTGGCTTACAGTGGGAGTATCGCAGGAAAGCTTTGTCAATATGATAAATGTTTCTCTAAACCATAAACAATCCTGTTGTAAGTTCAGGTTTCACCAAGTTTGTGGAAGTTGTGCAAGTTTATGTAATAATAATAATAGCTGGTCTTCTGAAAGGTATATGCAGTTCCAAGGATGTTGCCTACATGGCTTCTTCCTGCTAATGAATATTGTGGAGAAGAACATTATGCATCTAATATTGTAGTTGGAAATGAGGAAGTAACAAAGGGGGGGAAAAAAGGGGGGGAGGGGTGGGCAAACAATTTTATTTTCAGATAAAATAAACCTTAGAGAGTAAAAATGTATTGAAAGTTTTACTGATGGCAAATACTGGAAAAGCAAAAGAAACAAAATATAGTGGTAATGCCAGTGCAAAATTTGTCTGTCTTCCTATTTTAAGTGACATCATAAGATGCTTTTTGGGGAAGAAGAGAGTTAATTTTTCAACTGTGTCACTGTCAGTGGGACATCGGTGCTGTTGTCTATAGATAGGAAAAAATCCTTGGAATGATATTACTTTGATATTCCTGGAAATATTAATTTGGCTGATAGTTATTCTATAAAGCTCGCTCTTGTCTGTCATGGGCTCTATCTGTGTGCATCCTGGAATCAATAGTACATTAAAGAAACCGGTGTGAGGAAGAGTAAAATTCATAAATAATGAATAGCAGGTTTTACTGCTGGTGTTTAATTTCTGCTAAGAATAATACAAGTTCTGTTGAAGTACCGTTATGCTTCCTAACCTCGTCATACTCAAACCCATTATCAAAAATATTGATGCTTTCCTTTTGTGTCTCTTGTTAAGAAATGTATCTGTGCAGTCCTTCACTACGTGCTGCCAAAGGACAAAGCTAGAGCTTCTATTTATCAGGAACAGAGGTGCGGTGAGGATATTTGTGTCAGAACTTACCTGCAGTCTACTGGCAGACCCGTAACTGAAGTACGGGAATGTGAGGGTTGCTTTACATGACCATTTTTCTTAGTTGTACAAACAATAAATGCTTGTGAAAAAGATGTTTCCTGTGGCATGCAGGACACGTGCAGTTTTGCACGTGAGAGCTCGGTCCTTGCACTTTAAATCTGTGCATTAATTTTTTTCATTAGCTCTCTCTGCTTCCACATCCTGCACATAGCTGGCAAGCGTGCATCAGCAATGAGACTTTCTTCACTAATGTGTCTGACATCCCTGAAACGTGACTGGTCAGAGCTACAGCTGATCTTTTTTAAAGTTGGCTCCTTTCAAACCATTTAAGTAATTTTACCTGATATTACGTTAAGTTTTCAATGTAACGTGCTCTTTCGATGAATAGCTGTGCAGAATCAGCGCAGGAAGAGCAAAGTCCTTGGCAATACCAGCTCAATTGCATCTGCAGACGAGGATTTAAAATTCTATGCAGCAGACAGTACCTCCAGCAGGCAAGTAAAAGGTTACTTCATTATTTTGCTTGTTTGCATCTGTAGCCTTTATCTACAGAAGGTTTTTTTTATTGTGCAATTTGCTGTGCATGCTTGTACATAGACCGGAAATGGATTTAATAGAAACATGAATACCGAAAGGGCAGAGCAAGGTGAAGGGAGAGGCTCAGTTCAGCTTTAAACCAAGGAGAGGGAGGGGGAAAGAGGGGAGAGCCAGTAAAGGGGAGGGGAGGGAGCAGAGGAGAGATTCTGTTTTGAATGCAGCATGATAATGAGAAGTTTGCTGTAGAGATACATTCATTAAAGCTGCTTTTGTGTCACTTGCATTTGCTTAACCTTTTGATAAAAAGGATGCTGTTGAATGAGACGAGCACCGATAGCTTTATAGACAGAAGGGGCAATTATTTCAAGTCATATTACCCCGTAATCAGGTTAAGCAGTTGTGTTAACGTGAGGCATCCTTTCAGAAATAGCACTGCATACATTTATTAAACCAATTAGTATAAGCTTTTTACAGCATTACTTAGATTTTTATATAGAAAGCAAAAGGGATATAGTTATTGAATTAATATCTCTTGTAATGACGAGATATTTCCAATAGCAATTTTGTGTGTTAAAGAAACATTGAGTATAATTTTAACCAGGGTATAGGAGTTTCTAAAGGGTAGGAGACCTGTTTAATTCAAGTGAGTAGTCAGATGTAGTTCTGCCTTTCTGTACTGCTTTTTCCTTCTCAAAGAGAAGGACTCCTTGCAGACCTTCCTGAAGCTGTTTATAGCAGCTGTCTGTAACTCATTTGGAGAGTTGGTTCCAGTACCTTTTGACATCCTACTTGAAATTCTTATGCTTTTTTCATCCTAGGTTTTAAATTATTACTGTTGACTTCTCTTAGTGTTATTCTCACTCACGTAGCTTTGTTGTAGCCATTCTTATTTCAGGATTTAATAGACCTGAGTAGCATTTATCTCATGCGTTCAGACGTGGCAACTGACTTTTTTTTCTTCCCCCGTCATTGCAAGAAGTCTGCCTGAGCAGAGCACAAGCGAGGTCTCGTTGCTCCCCCTGTGTGACTGGAGGGTCCTTGCCAGGCACAGGAGTTGCAGCAGGTCAGCAGCTCCGAGAGAGCAGTGTGCTGGGAGCAGGAGGCAGGATGCTGGAGGCAGGGTGCCAGGGAGATGAGGGGCGTGGGGCCGGCAGGGTGGGGCTCTGTGCTGCTGGTGTGGCCGCCCCTGCCCGGGGCCTGGCCTGGATAGGCTGTACTGCTGGGGGGGCTAAAAGGGCCCTGAAGCAAAGGGAGCCACAGCGAGAAGAGTCGGCGAGCAGTTGGGAGGGACAACCGTCCCTGCATTTACTCCTCTGCTAGGCAGCTGGCCTTCTCTTTAGAGCAGCTTACTTGGTAACCGGGAAAACGTACACATCTTTTAAAGGCAAGGTATTATTGCTGATGAGACTGCTGACATCTTTTTTTGGAGAAATATGGGCTGCTTTTCTGCTTAGCAGTGCTAATTTCAGCCAGCAGGCTGCAGAATGAGGCAGCTGGCCAATTTTGAGTCTGTACGGGACAGTACCGGTCCTAATTCTGTGAAGAATAAACTCGTCTGAGTAAGTCAATGTGTGGCTGTGGCTGCAGCATTATTTCTTCTTTAATGAAGAGGCTGGGCTGTTCGACCTGCTGCTCCAATCTTCTGTCTTTCAGCCATACGACGCAGCAGTTGCAGAGACTATCCATTGAATGTCTCAATCAGCCGAAGAAGGTAACTATATTTTGCATTCTAAATATACCATTAAAAGGGTGCTGCATAATTTGGATTTACATGAAAAAAGACAAGTTTCAGATGTTCTTAGCAGTTTTCTTGACCTTGCAGTAGCTATCCAATATCATTTAGCCATTATCAGGTTGTATAGCAATAGAAATGTGCTGCAGTAATTGATTTTGTAATAGGATCAGGTGATTTACTGGCTGCACTGACAACCACTTGCTTGCTTGTTCTGAGAAGTGGAGTACCCTAATGGATGTTTTGATTGCTGCCTTGAGTTGCTCTGAAGCTGCTAGATGCCATGAGATGCAACATCTAATTTGTCAGAATAAAAACTTCTATAGCTGTATTCTCCAAAAACACTGGAAATTCATTTAAATTTTTAATACCGACTCTTCAGGCTCTGGGTTCTTTATGTGATTGTTTTTATGTAAAACTGGAAATTTCTAGCTGACTTTGTGAATGTCAGCTTATCCTGTGTCCTGATCTAACTCACGTGAACACCTGTTATATGTACTTGCTAAGAATTTGGTCCTCCCAGAGCTTAGTTTGAGATTTAGGGGAGAGTAGACAACAAGTCTTCATTAATTTCTATTGGTTATATTTTCTGTTATCTATTATGTTTTGGAAGCATGTGCTTTGTCTCCTCCTCTTTACTCTCTTTTTCCCTCCCTTCCCTTCATTTGAAGCTGACTGTTTAGAAACCAAACCAAACCAAAAATATTCCATATAAGAATATGGATTTTACTGTAGAAAAAGTCATTGGAGCTGTAATCCAGTGAAACTGGGGAGCTTAATTGGGTCAACCTTTCGGACCAAGCTGTCTTAGGCTGATAAAATTGAAACATATCTTGTCGTCTTAAGCTTATGTCTAGCAAGATACATAATAGAGCATTCATCTCCAGGTTAATTGGAGAGCAGTGTGAGCGTGGTGTGTGTGTGTGACAGTGGTTACTAATTGTTTATACATAATTCTTTTCACTTTAAAAATACACTTGTAAGTTATATCCACTACGGTGCAAGAATAAACAATTATTTTGGAGTGCTTGTGCTTTTAATGGCATATCATACATGATAGGAAGCTTAATGGAAGTAAGTAAAATAGCTTTTAATGTTGCCTATTTTTGGACTGAAAACTGCAAGAAAAGAAATGCAGCAGGAAGTAGAAGAGTCTCACGTGGATTCTGAAGTAAGAAACGGACAAGAAAAACTTCAGTGCACTGAAGCTTAGAGGAGGGCAGTCACATAGGCTGCAGGACATCAGTATACTGTGTGCGATAGGTGATTTAAATACCTAATAACTAAGCTCAAATGAGTAAAAAGGTCTCAAGAAACGATAGATGGACTGATTTTTGATTTGTAACAGTTGAACCTAATTGTGATTACAATCAGTAAGCAAGAAACATGATTTGAATCAGTAGTTGTAATTTGGCTTTCCACTTCAAAAAAGGTAAATAAAAGAAAATTGATGATTGTTCATATAATTTAGTACATGTTTTTCCTTATGAGGAGAACTCACTCCTATTTCCTTGACTGCTCATGTAGTGTGCGGTTTGGTGGTCACCTTCTCAGCTGTGCTCTAACACTGTGAAGTGAGCGTGAGTCTCCTTGCAGAAATAGGTTGCTATCTCACCAATTTGTACGTGAGAAAGGAAACAAAAGTTCCTCTTTCTCCGGCACACAATGGGTTTTTGAGTCTGAAAGAACCGGTCATTGTGCTGAAGTAGCAGAATGAGCCCAAACATGTTTTTGGAAGCTGAGCAGTCCTGTTTGGAGGTGGTGGTGGGGGGCAGGCCTCTCTGAGCAAGACTTGCGTGAGTCTGTCAGTGACTGTTGAGACTGGTGACTTGGCTTGAGGGTGGAGGTTCAGCAGTGATCTGACCGTATTTCAGTTCTTTGTGTTGCCTTAATAGGCATTAGGAAATGCAGTTATTGGCTTGAGAGGCTAATTGAAAATCGCTTCAATTTAAAGGAGTTAACCTGACGATAGAAATAAGCTTAAGTAGTTTGCTTTCGCTTTTTGTAATGCATCTTTCTCAAGGTTAGTGTGCGCTGCCTAGGAGTTCTGCCACCATAATGTATTCTCTAGAAGTGTTTATGAGAAAGTTGTCGTGATCGAGCTTCTAAACACAATGACAGAATAAATTATGCCCTGTCATTTAAGAAACGAGTCTCGGTAAATCACCGAGAAAAACAGTTGGAAGGAAACTGGGTTTTTCAGAGAAAACAGAAAACAAGTTCTTGGTGTAAAAGTGCTGTTTTGTGTGCAAAACAGCGCTGCAAAATATAACGACTCCATGAAACTGTAGCCAGGGCAAGAAAAAGTCCTTTCTGTTGACAGCAATATATTACTGAAATAGTAGTAAGTAGTGATAATATGTTCTGCTGGAGTACTGTTGTGCTAGCAGAGCAGAATGAGTAATGGCACTAATTTAGCAGCAGTATCAGGACTGTTAGGCTGGGCTGAGTGTTCCGAGCACTCACCAGCAGACCTACAGCTGCAGCTGCCCAAGCTGTGGGGTACCCCAGCACTCACTGCCTGCATACAGACACAGGGGGCCTTCCAGGAGGAGCTACAGGGGAGCGCTGTCTGCTGTGCAGAGATGTAGTCGCGTGTACGTATTGGACTTCGCATACAGTACCGTAATTGGTATAATGATACTAAGTTTGTCTACCATGTATGTATGGTATTGCTTCAGATTCTGGGACCTCAATTGTGTTCTGATTAGTAAACCTGCGGTAAAGTCAGAAGGAGACCCTCTTTATCCACAGTGGCATGCACGCTGCTGACAATTAGCTTTGGTAATTAGGCCTCAGCATTTTCCAGAATTAATTTGACTGTGCACTTTGTAATAGGATGATTTTGCAGGCTTCAACTATCTCATGTTTAAAGCATCTCCCAAAGCGTTGGCCGAGGGCATCTCCTCATCGTCTGCTTTCCTTTATTTAAAAAAAAAAAGAAGTGAAAGATTTATATCGATTCTATAAAAGTCAGTGCTGTTAATAACCATTTTACCTGATGAATTGGAGTTCTCACAGGTGTTTCCTGGAGAAATACTGTTAAAATGATATTTCCTGGAAAGATATTCTTTTATTCAGTTCACTCGTCTTTTTTAGCCACTCTAGTTATATCTGATTGCACTGCAATGTGATAGTTCTGGATCTGGGTGTGTGCTGGCAGTTGTGCGTACCCCTATTGCCTTTTAGGGATCTGAAGGCATTACCTGAGTTTGAATATTTCTTACCAACTGGGGAAGCCACACAGTCGATTTGGAGGTGTTAAAGGCCAGGTTGGGCCCTGGGCAGCCTGGTCTAGTATTAAATGTGGAAGTTGGTGGCCCTGCCTTTGGCAGGGGTTTGGAGATTCATGATCCTTGAGGTCCCTTCCAACCCGGGCCGTTCTGTGCTTCTGAGATTTACCAACCTTGGCAAGAATCAAGTGAATAAATTACTGTATGACTTAAAATACCTCAGTCCTTTGAGAAGTTCTGGTAATTTCTGTGTTCTAGGGATGGAGCACAGACCTTGATTCCCGCCTGTCTTAGCCTTACAATGGTACCAATACTACCTGCACAACCAGTTCTGATTCCGCTTTTGTTGGCAATGGGCAGTGTGCATGTGCGCAAGCATATGTTTGTGTGTATATAAATATAAAAAGTGAAAACACAGCAGCGAAAGTTAGGATTGGTTTTTGTGCTGGTTTCCAGCTGCCCTCCAAAATGGTGACTTCAGAAACTTATCGTGGGATCTGAATGTCAGGCTTTGTTCTCTCAGGAATAAAATTTCTGATCGTAATTCTGCAGTTTAGATGGGAGTCCTAATGGTTCTAAAAGGAACTTGGCAACTCCCCCGGGGCTAAATTTATCTCTGTCAAGCTAATGGCTTTAAAAAAAGAGGAAAAAAAGCAACAAACAAACAAAAATCAAAACCTTTTATTGAAATGGCTAGCTGTATTACAAGAAAATATCTATTTAGGTACATACCACCAAAAAGCACCCAAGTTTACCTTTTTAAGTCAAGACCTGTAATAAACTTAAGCTCTTCATGTAAATGGATTTTCACACTTAGATAGCATGTTCAATGAAAGCTAAGAACTAAAACTTCAAGTCTGTTTTTGTGGAGATACCAGCTTTCCGTGTTTAGTTTATGACCCAAGAAAACCACCGGCCTTTATTATAAGGGCATCGAGTACTCCAGCAGAGTGGGACGCTATGCATTTCTTGTAGCTCCTTCAGCTGGGCTATTGCACGCCTCTTTCTGCATTAAGAGCTTAGTGTAGTTGTAAAATAATAGGAGAGAGAAGAGTTGCTAAATTCCTAGGTATGGTGGCCTACAGTTTTCATGAATGAGCCGGTTTGTGCTTTTTTTGTTAACCTGGTGGATCTCTGCATAGTTCTGCCTTCCCACCAGTGAGCACCTGGTCTGGTGAACTGGGATACTGGAGGGTCATGGTGCTACCTGTTCAAAGAGATGCCTTTGCGGTCAGAAAGAAGACAGCATGGATGGTGAATACCCTCAAAATAAGTTCATATGTAAATAGCAGCAAACAGTTTCTTCTGAATAGTCAGGAAGCAAAAACTCTCCTCTTACACTGTTTGAACGAGGGGATAGAGGTGAGGATGAGGAACTGAAAGGAGGAAGGTTACAGTGTGTGTGAGACAAGGGACGTGCTGAGAAACTTCATGGGGAGGAGGGGGAAAGAAAGAACAGACTTCAGGACAGAGGAGCTATCCTGGCA
>PPHD01019022.1:0-14286 GCA_002909625.1 Bambusicola thoracicus | reverse complement strand
AACAATGAATTGAAAACAGTGGTATTCTATTTAAAGAAATCAATGCATTTTAACCTCTGCATTTTATTCTTGGTAGATTATTGACCTGTGAGATATTATGTAATTCCATTTTCATTTTTGGAAAGAGGACAAATAACTATTCAGCTATGCTGAACAGATGAAACTTTGCTTTGATTCTAAATCATGTCTTTACTTTGATTAATATTGCTGCAGCTCTCATCCTTGGTCAAGATTCAATTATCATTTTATTCACAATTCAGAAAAAAATAATTAGCATAAATTTAGAATTACACATTCAAATCTAAAATTTTAATTTCTTCTAAGCAGAAGTATTGTATTGTGAGAATAACCTGTCTATGAATGCATGGGAACTGTTGAATCGCAGCCCGGTTGATCAACTGAGGTGAGCACTGAGTCAGCCGTGGGAGCACAGGTGAAGGCAATTCACTTGTGTGACTGGAAGGGGTGGAGCCTGGCTACACCTCTCCTAGACCCATTTAAGGGCTGATTGCTACTGAGAAAGGATCTCTTCTCAGAGATTGCTCCTTTTGGAGTTTTTGCTGTGAGCCTACAACACAGGTGAGTATTTTCTATCTATCTCCAATTATAATATTTCTAGCTATACTATCTGTGGATACCAGTCTGACCACGCTGCTCTATGTTTGTTGACTATACAGATGAGCAAGGAATGTATGCAACATAAGAGACAAATGCTTTTAAGAAGAATTCTGTCATTTCTCTACCTTGTGTTTGAGATTAGCATCCAACTCATGTTGTTGAAAGCTTATGATTTTAAATAGTTAGGTGACTGTATAATGAGCAATAGGCATGGTAGATATATACTGGTTGACTTCAAGTTCAGAAGGCAAAACCTACTGATTAGGTATTAGTAGGAAAAATGAAAAGAAGTATATTCATTAATGAAGTCTAGTTGTCTTTTTCAGGCTGGCCATTCTGGTAGAATTTACATGCTGACGGTGATTAGTGCACTGATTGTGAGCCACAGGGCAGCCAGGATTTCTCTTTGTTTCTTCTGATTTTCCTAGCTTGAAAACTGTTTTCAAGAGGAGGTTTTCCTCTGACTGGATCCTTCTACCCCTTTAAATTATTATTATTTTTTTTTAAGAATCTTTTCTTTGGCACAACTTTGGTCATTATGATTCTTTCTTTTCTCATGGCCTCCACTTCCATTTTCTGGTGTTAATGGCTCATGGCAACTGCTTATTGAATTCCCAGCAAAGCAAGAACTTGAAGCCAGTAGTGTAAGCTTCGCCCCTGCACTCTGAATTATGATGGCTAGCAATGTATAACCAGGGAATTGCCTTTGCAGATCTACCTGCTTAACAAGCCACCATGCACTGAACACATGGGTATCCAGGAAGGAATTTACGTGGTTTCTGTGTTCAGAAAAACAACACGGCTTTGTTTAGATGTCACATGAGTAATGTTTGAAAGCCCTAGAAACTTGAAAATAAATAAATCACAAAGCATAAATTCTGTATTAATTAAATATTCATTTCCCCCAAACACTTTCCTGCTGCCTGCTGAGGTAGGCTGAATTGATGTTCTTGCTCTGGTACTGAGAAATACCAGATAATGCTAACCATGGCTTGGTTCTGAAAATGAATGTCTTCCACTTCAGCTTATGAGAAATCTTTGATATCTTCCATATGTTTACTAAATCTTGCTTTGGTTATGTGGCATGGCAGCATCACACATTTTTGCTACCAGCTGTTATTAATAATGAAGTGAGAGCTTAGAATTGCAGTGTTTGCCATAAACTCCACCATTTCTTATTCTGACTATTCTTGAAAACTCAACAATTCCATTGCAAACATGGGAAAGTCCATTGTTGTAGTTGCAAATTTATCAGTGAATCTTATAAACAATTGTAAATATGTAATACATAAATATGCATTGCGAAGTTACTCAGCAGAACTTCTTTTGAAAAATGAAGGGATTCAAAGATGCTATTATTGCAGAGGTGATAAAACTGTTCTCCCATAGTAATAACTACTCTATTTTCTTCTCTTTTAATTCATATTTTGAAGCAATACTGACTTTATTCAATGGTTAAGTGGTGTGTCTAAGTCTCTTTTTAAGTGAGGTGAAGAGCAGTTACAGGTGTCATGCTAGATATGCGAAATACAGAAAGAACCTTTCTTTTCTACCTCCTCTACTTTCCATGAGATGTTAAGAATAGAACTCCTGTAGTTCAGAACCAATATTTTGCTTGTGAATACTTCTCCGATGTCTAAATCAAACCTTTCCAGGGAGAACAATCATTATATTATTTATTTAGACAAATTTCAGTATCAAATAGATTTTTTTTTTCCAAGTACCTTAATAACCTCCAAGGTCTCCTACGTTACTCAGATAAAACGCTGGAGCCTTTCCTCCCCAAAAATGAATGAAATGAGGAATAAATTTCTCATTTCTCCTGGCTGTAGTGCTTATGTTTGAGTGACCGACTTATTCCTCCCTCAAAGCTTTCAGAAAGGAAAGAGTAAACTGTGGAAGAGATAGCCCACCAGGAGCTGACTGTTTTTTGAAATGAATGCGTGCTGCATGGTAATAACACAAACAGCACTGGCAGCATGGCATTCATGTGCATATGTCATCCCAGATAAAAACTCTAATATGAATTTTTTGTTGTTGGCTCTGACAGCTGTTAGTACCTCAGCTAGATGATTCAAGGATGGGTATGCCTAAGGAGTCTGCAGTCAAGCTTTTGCTCTGGAATATGACAAGTAGCAGTGCAGGTTCTCAAATAACCAGGTGGTACATCATGTATGTTTGGATTTTGTCTCAATAAACTTACTCTTGGAACTTTCTTGAATTGAAGCTGGATCAGAACCAGAGCTGTGTTGTCACAAAGCAGGTCTCTTCTGTGCTTCTCATGCACATCTTTATGCTTTTCTCAATTCCAACATTGTCTCAGCGTCTCTCAAAACTGCTGTAATCATTTGTTATGAATTAGGAATCCCGAAGTTGTACTCCAGAAATGAAAGAAAGAACACCAAATGAATTCTAGTTAGTCTGAATAATGACTTCTGGTAATGCCCAGTTTGGATTTTTACTTTGTAATCTCATGCTGGATTAATAACAGCTTCAAAGATCACCTGAACAGAATTGATCAATGGGTCTCTGTGGTAGTCTGAAGAGCAAACAACCACCTTACTTCACACACTGTGTCTCCTGTAGGAAGCATCTCTGATATGTGATTATTACTACTTAAAGTGAAAACAAGAGGTGGGAGTGTCAAAAGCATTTCAAGTTAACTTCAGCCATAAGAATCCATCCAAACACTGCATTTAGAATCAACTATATATTTCTGTATATTTATTCATGGAAATAGAGGGCTGGAGCACCTCCCCTGCAAGGGCAGACTGAGAGAGTTGGGGCTCTTCAGTCTAGAGAAGAAAAGGCTCCAGGGGGACTTTATAGTGGCCTTCCAGTACTTGAAGAGGGCCAACAGGAAAGCTGAAAGCTGGGGAGGGACCTTTTATGAGGGTAGGTAGTGACAAGAGAAGAGGAAATGGCCTTAAACTGGAAGAGAGTGGATTTAGACTAGATATTAGGAAGAAATTCTTTACTGTGAGGGTGGTGAAACACTAGAATAGGTTGCCCAGTGAGGTTGTTGGTGACACCCTGGAGACATTCAAGGCTAGACTGGATGAGGCTTTGAGCTACCTGGCTTGGTGGGAACCTATAGCAGGGGGCTTGAAACTAGATGATCTTGAAGGTCCCTTCCAACTCAAACAATTCTAGGATTCTATAAAATAAAGAAATTTCCAGCTTTCTATGACATCTCCCTTACTTGAATACTTTGTATTTCAGACTGGGGAGGTGACTCAATATGCTTATATGCCAGTGGTTAAAGTAAAGGTAAGATGAGTGTTTTATTACATAGGTGGGAAAGGAGGCCCTGTCATCTCAGTGCACTCGGAATGTATTATGTCAGTAACTTGTAATTTTCCTGAGGATGTGGAGTTTGCTGGGGGAAGTTACAGGATTACAGTGAGCTTGAACGATTTAAAAGACCTGATACATTTCATTTTGCAAATAATAATTCATGTGACAATAACATGCTGCTAATGTTCACTGTCCTGCTGTATGAAGAAGTTATTTCCCCTCCCCAAAACCACACTATTTCCTTCTAGAATAACTATGCCACTTTTACATTAGTGGTATATACTCAAATTTGAGTATTACATTTGCAGACAAGCTGCTCAATAGCTAATTTCTGTTGCTTCCTTAATATCCATTCTTAAGATGATCTGTTTCAGCTTGGCTCTCTGATTCCTCTAACATTTGAAATGAAAAATTGTGCAAAACCTCACTTCCAGTGACTTTCTATCTGTTCCTGTTTTTTAGCACATGACTTTGCTTCTTGTTCATTTGAATGATTTATCTTAGACTTTCTGCTTGTTAAAGTGACTATTAGGGATGGTATTACAATTTTTTTTCGTGGATAGAAAACTGCATTGCTGACTCTCATGTTTTCATGTGAACTAGACAGATCTGATAAACCTAGAGCACTTGCAGTTTCTATTACTCACTCCCAGACATTTGAAATACTGTCAGTCAAAAGAGGAGTTAAGGATGTTTAAATCTATTCTTACGTGCTGCCTTATGTTTAAACACTGACCCTTCATATGTTCAGTTTTTGCTCTGTAACAGTGAGAACTGGGAATCCTCTTCCCAAACACAGAAAGGAAAACTGTAACGGGTGACATAGACACATGAATCTAATCTCTGGAACTTGAAGACTAGCATAATGAGAGGTAATAATATAACAAAAGCTGACACCAGAGCACTGTTTCAACTTTAGAATGGGAACAATATCAAGGACGTATAAAGAACTGCATAGTCTTCATAATCTAATGTTTTCCACACACAAACTTTTGCTGGATGGCAGATTCCCCCATAACACAATGATTTCTACAAGGCCACATATTTACTGTCCTTGAGTGACATTCTTTCTTCATTTCACAGTAGTATTTCTTGTCTTTTTTTCCACTCCTTTCCAATATAAACACTGCACAGTACTTTAGTGTGTGTCTTGCTCAAGATATTTCAACATTTGTAACCTAAAGTTGACACAGAGATCCAGCATGTGCAGAAGGTACTGACTTTAGGTTGTCAGCTCTAATGATATTTCCTTGTTGGAACATCATCTGTTAGCTTTGTGATGAGAACAACAGGACATATTTTTGCCAAGTGCTTATACTGTGATTCAGGTTGTTTTACAGGTTAATAGTTTAGATAATTTTTGTGTATAAAAATAAAGTTTTGTGCTACTGTAGGCTTTTCATCCATAAATGTTAATTTGTCATTTCTGAGCCTTAATATCACAAGCATGATATTGAAATGACATCCTTGAGATCAATTTGCCCCCATATCTTGCAGGAGATAAGCTGTGAATTTTGGTCCAATCAGATTTTAATCTTTCTGTAGTTAGACTATCCTTCTCCCTATCTTTTCTTTGCCTCTGTGGATTCACAAAATCAACGTGAGAAGTCTGATCCAGCCATCCTAATTAAGACTAGGATTTTTTTTTTTAATTGTGAATTGAAATTAGCCAGAGCTCATGTTGTATTTCCTTAATTGCAACCAACACTTAGAGAACAGTATTTGGATATTAAGTAGCAGTGACTAGGGGCAGAATGCTTTAGCTGTCAGAAGAAATTATCTGATTATTTTTTTAAAATCATCTTGTGTTAAGACTAAATTCTTGTTTAGAACAGCTGCTTTAAAGGAAGTGACTTGTTGCCTCAAAACCCAAATGCTGAAATTTCCTACCTATATTGTACACAGCATTTAGCTGAAAAAAGTCTTTCTTGAGTCAAGCTTTCTAACATCAGTGGTAGGATGGGAACTTGGCCAGTGTTCTTCCTGAACTGAGAATGTTTAGGTCCAGTACTGTGCTAAATATATTCTCTGCCAAAACTGCTAGCGTTCAGGTTTGATCTCTTTCAGTCTGCCCTCAAGGATTCTGCTTCTAAGTCTTCTCGCTCTTCCTTTGGAAAGAGGGATAAGAACATATCTAGAAGATACTCGAAGTCTTACAGGCTTAGGGAATGGTTCACAGAAATTATTGACCTCAGAGTTTTGAGAGACAAGTTTTTATTTCAGCCATTAACTTGGAGAGCTAAAGTAGGCCAAATAGTACCCAGTGAATAAATGTGTTCCCTTTTATAGTCCTATTTTTTTTTTTTTGTTTTCTGGTCAATTCCAGTACAATTCCAATACTTATGACTGGGTTTATGTCCATAGCCCCTTAGGAATATTACTCTTTGTAAGTCTTCTCTTGTTGGGTCTGTCAAGTTTCAAGTTTTTAATGAGGCTGAAGTTCACCCTTCTTTCCTTGCCACTTTCTGATCTAAAATTAGAATCATAGAATGGCCTGGGTTGAAAAGGACCACAGTGATCGAGTTTCAACTGCCCTGCTATGTGCAGGGTCGCCAGGAAGACACAAAATTATGGTGGTACCCTTGAAAATCATTATGAGTAATGGTGATCAAGAAGAACTAGGTGGACAGAGCAGGACTGAAATTGATGAAGATACCATTAACTATTTAAAGCACTTAAAACTGATATTTGTATTCTTTGTGTATTGCAATATCTGGTGGCAAGAGGAAAAGAAACAGGATCAGGGAATATGTAAAGAGTAGGTAAAATGCATTTATTTTTATCTCTAGGACTCTTCATTAAACTCTCTCATTAATGACATAGGAACCATTAGCATTGCCTCTAGTTTTGTTTCATGTTCACTGCAGAAATTGATGGGAAAGAAACTGAGTAGATATAGAAATGATGGGTAATTAAGGTTATGCTTGCTGAGTCACCAATGATGACTTCAAATAGGTTTAGTGTTTTTCATGAGCTCATTTCCTGCAGAAGGGAAAAATACAACATGCTGTTTATTTGTCTATACTGTTATATAAAACAAGCAATTGTTGTGCTTAGAGAAATATCTTTACTAGTCTAACATTATTATTTTGAGCCTTCAATGACAGTAAATTTGGGATACAACAGTCTCTTTAAACCTTTGGCAGTAAGTTGCCAATGCAAAGATAGAGGGACTGTCTAACTCTTGGTTGGTTTTAGATTCCTGTAAGTCACCCTTTTCTCCAGAACATAAAAATTCCTTTTCCTTGTGCCTCAGTGTTTGAAGTATTACCAGCCTTTTCATTCTCACCCTGGTAAACTGTTTCTCACAGAAAAGCACTTAGAGCAAAAGCAGTCAAAGGGGTTGTCTCATGCAGAGACTGTCACTTACAAGGCTAATAATACATGTGTTAAGTTCTTTGAAAAGAGTTTGTCAGCGTAATGGATGCATTTACACTCTTGTATCCTGTCACGACTTCAACATGATTGATTTTTCTGACAAAGAGGCTAAACTATTATTTGTAGATTTTAACTAATGACTCATCTTTTTGGGGGAGAGTCTGGAGCTAATTGTTCTATCATCATATTTCATCTTATTATAGGGAAAAACGGAATTATTTTTAGCTAATTTTGAGTAAAGATGTATTAACTTAGTAATAACAGTTTCTATCTTGCTATTAGAAGTACATTTTGTATTTAAGTTCTGTTTCTATTTAAAAAGTACATGCTTCTAATATAGGAGATCATAGCCTCTATGGAGTTGTTTTTGAATGTTTTTTCCTCCCTCCATGGCTTTAGTATATATATTCAATCACTGCGTAGGCTTTTGCAAAAGTTTGTGCACCGCAACAGAGGTTTTTCTCTGTTTCATTTGCAGAACACAAGATATTGCTTCCAAACTCCACACAATTTTGTGATAAGTTATAGCATAAAGTGAGATAAAATTATTGTAGACAATAAGTGCAATGATATTTATCACTTTTATTGTCACTTAAAACAGACTATCATCATTTCTTGCTTCTTCATTTTAAAAAAAAATCCCTAAGAACATGAAGGTCTTCAATAGTTGGTAACTGCTAATTTTTAGTTAGGAAATAATAAAGCTGTACTTAGTCTTATTACTGATTATGTATTTCACAGTTTTTTTTCAAATGAACATTCTATCCATCTTCTAGATTATGAGAAATGTTTAGAAATTTCAGTGAAACTGTAAATTCATGGATATTGGGTTAACTAAAATTAATGGCATGGATTATACTAGGCTGTCCATCAAGAATAAAGATTGTATGCAACTTCTCATTAAGAATCTAAATAAACACTTATAGCGTATATTGAAATAATCCATCTGTTTTGTGAAATGGTAGGCCTGCTGTTGAAAACGTAGGAGTTACCAAGTGACACCAAAATGATAAAACTATGCTCTTTTGTTTTTTCAGGTCTTAGGAACAGATGAGGATAACGTGGGCGATGGCTGCTCTCAAAAACTGGCTTCTGTCAAGTTCCTTCGACTTTTGCTCCTAATTCTGATTCCATGCATCTGTGCCCTTATCCTTTTGCTGGTTATTCTGCTTACCTTTGTAGGTGAGTGCTAATGGAGTAAATTAACTCACTTTCATTGAAGGAAATGAAAACTGAAATGTAACTGCATTCTCAAGCACTAATGTAATTGTGGATATTCAAGTTGTATATTAGTACATCTACCTAACCAACTAACTACCTAGTGAAAGAATAATGTTTGTGACAAAGAGAGACATATGCTGCTTAGATTTATATATTTGAAATTTATTTAAGGGAACAGAGAAACCTTTTATGAGCACACTACTTGAAGAGGTAGTATATAGATGGTTTTCAGCAGTCATTTTACAGGCACAAGATGTTTATGTTGGACATTTATGTATTTAAGCAAAATATTTGTTTATTCTATATATGAAATATATCAGTGCAAAACCTCAAGTGCGTTTTGTGGAAACTTGTTCCAGAAATACTAGATTCTGTAATGGCTTAATCTGATAACAAACTCTGCGTAGATTACAGAATTAACAAGCTAATAGTTTACAGCCAGAAGAATTTTAAGAAGCCTTCCCTTTGTTACCACTCCAGAGAAGCTGACATATCTTGTAATTAGATCACTTCAACTACAGCATGAGAAAGACAGTGATGCTGGGTTAAAATTTTGCTTTTTTAAAAATAAGAGTTAAAAACAATTTCGTCTTCTTTCAGTGCTGAGAGTCTGTGGGATTTCTCAGTTTTTTTAAAATGAATATATTTTCTTGTTCAGCTTAGTTAAGTACTTCAGAAGCACATCTTTAACAAGTGTGCTAATGTGGGTGTACATGTGTGTATATCTGTGTAACATAAATTACTCCAGAAGTAATGTCTCCTATTTCTACACAAACTGCAACAGATACAAAAAGCATAGTAACACTATTTTTAAGAGCAAATCCTCAGCTACAAAACACTTTTTCAACACAGTCACCACCATTAGCTATGCATTTTCATCAGTGGCAAATGTGAGCCTGTGTGCTGCACTTGCAAAAATTTGTACTGTTGGAGATGGTCTGCTGTTGCCCCTGCTGAAACATACCACGTGCTACCTCACTGTACTGATGCTCACTGTTTGGTTTCCACTCAATGGGTGCCTTTTTTTCCTGTGTGGAAGGCTCAGCTTCATTACACACTTCCATGTCAGATGCCATTTTGTCAGATTGCCCCTTTGCTTCTGTCTGTCACATGGCAACAAAATGATATGAAATACTGGTGGGAAGGTTCAACCTCTACTGCTATCCCAACAACATTTGTCTCTGTCTTAGGCTGACATAATAAAATAGGAGGTGTTACTTACTGAGCAGCCTATATATGTGTGTGTGTGTGTGTATACACACACATACGGGCTGCTCAATAAGGTTTTTATACACACACGTGTGTTTATATATACAGGAAGAAACCAAACACTTGTTTCAATTGCACTTTCACCTCTGTCAAAATAATGACGATGTAAATCTGTTTTTTCAATTCAATTTGTAAAGGATTTGCAGCAAGACACTGTAGATCTGTTCTTTCCATTTAGCCTAGGTTAGGCAACTCAGTCAGAAAAACAAAGCTAATGAATGCTGTGATTGGCAACTCAGTCTTAGGGTGTATCTTTAAGCTGAGAGTGTGCTGAAGCGGATTAAGATTAAGTAAATCTGGCAAGTAAGAAATATGATGCCATTTGATTTACTTTCCTTATGTTTAGGATTCCATTTATATCCTTCATACCCTCTGCCCTAGATTTTCATTCTTTGATGAGAAAGCAAATAAAAAATATATATTTGTCAGTTCTACCTGTTTTCCTTCTCTGAGGCATGTATTGACATAACATGTTAAAATATATTAAGTTCTCTAGGGAAAGAGGAAATGGGACTTGTCCTGATTCTACTTATGTAGCAAAAATCAGGGCTGTATCTTCTTAGGTCAGTGCAATTACTGTGGGGTATAGAATAAGGCTCAATTTTATTACCCGTACCTCAAACTGGCAGTTCCCTTAAGCATCTCTTGAGGTTTTCGTGGTTATAATTTACTATTCTTTTTCAGCTAGCAGCTTCTGTTTTATGTGCATTGATAGCCTAGAAACAAATCATATCTGATGTCTGGAGTTAAGTGAAGAAATTCCCCTAGTGGCCCATACTGGGGCATGTCTTGTTTAATATCTTTATTGATGACCTGGATGAGGGCATTGAGTGCACCCTCAGTAAGTTTGCAGATGACACCGAGCTGGGAGGTGGTATCAATCTGCCTGAGGGTAGGGAAGCCTTTCAGAGGGATCTAGATAAGCTGGATCTCTGGGCTGAGGTGAATGGGATGAGGTTCAACAAGACCAAGTGCTGGGTCCTGCACTTTGGCCACAACAACCTCATGCAGTGCTACAGGCTTAGGGTTAGTGGCTGGATGACTGAAGAGGAAAGAGACCTGGGGGTGTTGGTTGATGCTCGGCTGAACGTGAGCTGACAGTGTGCCCAGGTGACCAAGAAGGCTACAAATATTCTATTTATTGAATATACACTATATCCAGAATAATAGTTCATATTCACTTCAGACCAGTAATAAATGAATGCTGTTACAGTCCAATATTGGTATGATGATTTACAATGCAAGAAACAAATTGGTGGTCCTGACTGGCTCACACAAGATATTATCTATATAGGAAATTCTGTTCCTGTCTTTCTACCAGATGGAAGAGTTAAGTTCTGTGGTTGTCATTCTAGTATTCCACTGGTGATTGAAACAGAGAGCTCTAGTCTAAAGCATAAATAGAGAACTGCCAAAAGAGAAGGCACCAGGGAGAACTTATTGCAGCCTTTCAGTATTTAAAAAGGTCTTAGATGGAGAGAGACTTTTCACAAGGGCATATAAGGGGTAATGGTTTTGAACTGAAACAGGGTAGATTTAAATTAGATATAAGGAAGAAATTCTTCACTATGAAGGTAGTAAGGTGCTGGATTGAGCTGTCTGGAATAGCTGTGGATGCCTCATTTCTGAAGATGTTCAAGGTCAGGTTGGGTGGGGCTTTAGTCAATGTGATTTACTGGAAAGTATATGTGCCCACAGCAGGGAAATTGGAGCTAGGTGATCTCTAAGATCCCTTCTAACCCAAACCTTTCTAGGACTCTGATTCTGTGATTATAAGTGATGTGCCCTTGCCTTCAGAATGTGCAGATTCATAGGGACAGACCATTGCAGAAGAAGTCTCACTGGGTATGTGCTGGCTAGTTATAGCAGTGAACTATCATTTTTTTTTCCATGTAACTGCCTCATCCATTACACATTTTGTTAGGCTGCTTTGCCCTTTTTGATTAGGTTTTTAAATAGATTTTGTCTTTTTGAGATTTCCTGTTGTGAACTGTTAGAAATCATGCACAGAATATACTGCCAAAATCTCAATGTAATGGCCTGAACAGTGCAACTATTCTTTAGATCTTGTAACTGTCCATTTCAGATCTTCAAATAAAACATTAATTCCTTAAGAGTGAAAAGCAACTGGAAAATGATCAGTAAGATTGTTGGCAAAGCACTGCTTTGAATGAGCCTCATGCTAGTTCCTTGGTTTTGTACCAAACACAATGAAAATCATCGCGCTTTATATTTATGCCATCTGGGCATGTCCAGCTAAAGCTGGACACAAATCCAAACTGGTCACAGCTATTTCTCAACTAATTAGTTGGCCATCAAGGACTATAATCAAAGAAAATATGAGCCTAATTCAGAGAGAGAATGGAATCTATAGACTGCAATTAAGTGTTTAAATTCTTTGTTCTGTGTACTAAGAGGATGAGAGGACAGGAAGAATGTGTTGCAGGAGAATAATGTACTTCAGGAAGGTGATCTGAAATTCTTATGTACTAAGAGATGGGGGGTCAGAGTTGGCCCGCACTGAGTGCAAAGCAGAGGGTTAGCCTACCTCTCCCAAAAACATATGCACCAGAACACAGGCAAGTACAGCTAACTGACTGGGATGGAGTCCAGAGACAATTCCTAATATTATCTAAAAGCATAAATTAAAAGAGCATGGCTAGACTCAGTCTATTAAAACCTCTTAATGCTGATGGTGCCTGTCAGCACTTAACAGAACAATTTCTAGAGCACTCATCTAGAAGGAGGAAAAGCTGGATTCTTTAGACTTCTTGAGTCCTAAGGTTTCTGTTTGAAAAGTTCAAACTTTAAATTTTAAACTCAAATATATGGAAGTATGAAAGTTAAATATACCCAGAGGCCATAACCCTCTCTAGTAATATCAACTTCCTATTCTCTCAAACCTTCACTTGCTCTCTGTAAGGGTTGTTATTTGGTGGGCAAAAAAAATCTTAAAAGAAATTCAATAATATTATTGTCAGCTGAGATACAATTGGGAAGATCTGTTGCCTGGAAGATAGTTTATCATGTGGTCCATCTGCCAAAAAAAAAAAAAGAGTTTTTATCACTAAGTAACTGAAAAGAGAACAAAAATGTTATTGCTGGGAGGATGGGCTGAAGAAGCAAACAAGTATCTAGGGATCTCAGAAGAAGAACAAAATGACCTTACGGGCCGTGACAGCTATTATTCTAGTTCTAGAAAGAGAATTAAATACGGTAAATGGGGAAATGATAGAACCCAGTGGATGAAATGCAGTGATTTTCTTAACATTATTTATTGGTCCAACATATTAAGCCAAAACACTTTTTTTTTAAACTTATTTCAAGCTTACACCTGACTTGTAATGTGTTTCCTACTATTCTGCTGGGTGATACATAAATAGCTAATCATTCTACTTCAATTTTAAATCATTATTCATTGCTCTTTGGGACTGATACTGTCAAGGCTTTTTCTATTTTTGTGTTGAGTGGAGGTGAAGAGCCTAGGGAGAATGTGGAAAAAAATCCCCTCAGCTATTCTTAAGTCATGGAGGGGGAAAAAAAAGCATTTTTTTTCAAAGTTGGAAGGAAAGCTCACTTTCTCACTTTAACTTTTTGAAAGCTACAGCAAATAAGTGGCTGAAGTTTCAAGTTTCAAACAAAGTAGGCTTCCCACTCATGGGGGTTCAAAACTTTATTCTGAAATACAGCATCTGCACAAAATTACATATGAGTGAGCATAATCTCTGTCCGTGCTCAGTCACAATTTCTGAGATTTTTAGCAAAATCATATTACTACTGGTCTTAATTGTGAAATCAAAGCACATTCATTCTTTCCATTTGGCCTGACCAGAGTACTCAAGGAAAGAGAAATTGCTGCTGAAATATTTTGTGGGTGGGAAATTTTTTTGTTGCTTCTGTAAAATGCACAGTAAATTCCTCCAAATCACAATGGATTATGCACATTTGCTAGTAGACAAGCAGAAACTTTCACATGCATAGATATAAAGGTCCCTTGGGTTCTGCTAGTGAAAGATAAACATAGAGTTTTATTCACAGTCAGTAACAATTGAACCAAAGCAACCAAGTATGGATGAATGAGTATTTGGTAAATCTCAAAGAGTAGCTGTTTCATTGAATCCCAGTATGTTTCAGGAGCCTTACGAGTCTTTCTAGTTCCGGTTGCTGCAGTTGAATATTCCTCATTGAAAAAGGAAGTGCTGTGGTTCTTCCTTTCAACTCTTTTGGTTTCATATTCTTCTTACATATTAAACTTCCCAACCCAAAGTCACTTCGGACTGTAACTGAAATTTGGGTTTCCTGGCACAGTTACATGTAGCTGTGATTAATAAAGATTTCCTAATGCTCAGTCTTTGAATTTCCACCAAGAAAACTGATTTAATCTAGCTGCAAAGTGGCTGAAAATAAAACAAGGAAGGGGATTCTGTTCCATCTGGAAGAAGGGGCTCAGAATACCTGAATGGTAGTGGGCTGCATGCAGTGACTGGAGTTGGCAGAGCAGAA
>PPHD01019021.1:0-10127 GCA_002909625.1 Bambusicola thoracicus | reverse complement strand
AAAAAGGGTGGGAGGGAGGAAGGAAAGGGAAAAAAAGAAAAGTGCATGTTATTGGACTATGTAAAAACTTGAAAAAAAATGAGTTTTTTCCTTTTCATATAATTTATGCTATCAAAGTGAGTGGACCAGTCTTTCAGCATTCTGTTCTCTTCTTACCTACTCACATAACAGCTCACTGAGTGAAATTATATTTATTTTCATTCTGATACTATCAGTCTATTTTAAAAGTACTGTAAAATGATCTCCATACTTTCCTTCTGATTTCAGGGACCTGAGTTTCCTGAACAGTGGTTTTGCTGGTGAAAACTGAGGGAAAGGAGACCTTCATTACCTCAACCTTTTCCATGTCAATTATCATTATTTGCTTTGTCCTGCTCAGCAGATTGCTTACATTTTCCCTAGTCATCCTATTGCTGCTTATCCTGTAAATGCTTGTAAAACCCCCCCTTGTTGCCTTTCACATCCTTTGCTAGATTGAACTCCAATCTAGCCTTAGCTTTTCAAATTCTATCCCAGTAAGACTGGATATACTAGCTCTGGATTCTTCCTTGGTCACCTGCCCATGCTTCTACCTCTTACACACTTCCTTTTTATGTATTATATGTTTGATTTCTTGCTTGGCAAGGTGGATGTCTGTTGAGTTTGTATGATGTCATCCTCAAATATAAACCAATTTTCTTGGACATTCTCTCCAGGGATGTATCTCATGAAATTCTTCTAGGCAGATTCCTGAAGTTATTTACATCTTTTCTCCTTAAATCCAGGGTTTTGATGTTGATTTTTGCCCCATTCCCTTCTCTTAGGATCTGGAACTCCATCATCTCATGGTCATGGTGGCCAAGCCTGCCCCAAACTTTCACATTACTGCCCAGTTCTTTTCTTATTTGTAAGTGTCAGGTCCAGCAGAGCACTTTTTCTTGTTGATTTCTCTATTACCTGTGCCAGGAAGCTGTCATCTGTGCAGACCAAAAATCTGAACTTTTTTTTACACCTGTTGTAATGTCCTCCCAGCAGATGTCAGGTTAGCTGAAGCCACGGTAAGGACCAAGGCCTCATGCAAACATATGACTTTATCCAGTTGTTTGAAGAAGGCCTCACATCTTCCTTATCAGGAGATCTATAGCAGATGTCCACTGTAGTGATGCCAGTCTACCTACTAAACTTTATCCAAAAGCTCTCAGCTGATACTTTACCCATCCCAAGGAGGAGTTCCATCCATTCCAGCTCATCTCATACATAAGAGATCAACTTACTGTCCTTGCCTTCTCTGCCTGTCCTTAAATGCCCTCCATCACAGCATCCCAGTCATGTCAACCATCCCATGACATCTTTATGATAACAATGAAGTTATTGCTTTGTAATTTCACACACTCCATGCTGCATGTACATGTGTAGAAGCATTGCAAAGAGCCATCCAACCATTCTGATTTCTCAGTATAGGTTTGAGAGCTTCCCAATAAGGCCATTCTCCAGGCATTTCCTACTTTACATGCCAACACTGAAACGAATTTCAATTCTGTTCTGTTTATTTGGTGATTGCTATGTGTCTCACATTCCCATCAGCCAAGGCTCTTGGTTTACTTACCGTGTAAGTATGCCCATTTTACCAGCACTTGTTTTGAGGAGTTGCTACTTCCATCATTTTATCTCAGTACTGCTGTGGGAAGATGGGCCTCCGCAAATGCCTAATGCTGTGAATGCTGTGAAACAGATTTTGGGAAATAGTTAATGCATTGTGAGTAATCTATTTGAAAAATAAGGAACTGTAGAAAGTAACACATGAATCTTTTTATCTGAAACTTCAGCAGGGTATAAATATTCTCAGCATATCATTGCTCTGTAAATCAAAAACGATAAACATTAATAGAAAGTAGGTTTAAAACACTGTGATAGTGCCAGATTGTACTTGACTCTTTCTAAACCAACTGCAGTAGATTTCTGCTCCTTAAATTTTGTTTTAAACTGCAAACTCAAAAATATGCTCTGAGCTTAAGAGAGTGGAATTTCTCTTAAAATTAGATCACAGGAAAAAGAATCTGAATCATTAAATGATACTATCTGTAACAAAAAAGGAAAACCAGAATCTAATTATACAGTGTTGCAGACCTTTAAAAGCTGAAAGCTGAAGTCAAATTTTAGTTAACTGAAAATGTCTTTTGAATTTGAAGTGAACCAAGTAACAACTCTCAGCACAAATATATGAATTTTTAATCAACTCATCTCTCAGTTCTTATCATGTTCCGTGCTCAGTGCACACATAGATTTCTAGGACTTGCATATAAATATCAAGGGAATATCCAAGACCTACATGGATATATTGATTTCTTTCGTGTTACTGAGATTAATAGTTCAAATGAATAATCTTTTGGAGTGTATTTAGGATAAAACATTATCAGAAAATGTCCACTTATGTGGCAAAATCAACAAAGAGAAATGTTAACAGAAAAAAAATGGAATGGGAAAATCATAATAAGATGAAGACATAATTGGTTGAAGAAATTTATTTTGATAAGAAAGGTTACTAGAGAAAATAAAATATTTATGCTATTTGGCAATCTGCTGTTTCTCAAAGTTTCCTTCATAATTGTTCATAACGTAAATCTCTTTACAGAAAACATATTTTTAATTTAATCTTTCTGTAGTTTTTGTCCAAGTCACTGTATATCTTAAAAGATCTTATGGTATCTGAGAACTTCAGGTGCGTGTGTTTCAGTTGCTTAAGGGTTTAAAATCAGCTGGTAAGGAGCACAGTATAGGAGGTTATAGTGATATATGAAAAACAGATGTAGCAGAGTAGTGAAACAGTACTGAAGATAGCTAAGATACATGTCAGTAAAACCGGATATGGAAAAGCCAGTTAAAATCATTCATATCCCTAAGTGTGACTACAGCTTCTCTGTGTAGCAGAATTAATGGGACTTTGCAAGTTCCCTCTGCATAGATATTTTCATTACAATGAGATCCAGTAATGTTCAAAAGTAGTACTGCTATGTTTATAGTTTTCCAGATATTATGATATGTGTCTTCCTTTGTTCTGAATTATCCTTATTATTACTGCATCGCCACTATAAAGATGTCGGGAAACAAAGCTCTATATTCTTTCTTCCATCTCACTGCTGCTTGGCTTTGAAAAAGTCATTGAATACTTTGGATGAAAATTTTGAAGAAGGAGTATCTGAAGTTTGGCTCCTACATATTCTAGTGCTGATGGCATATTTTTAGAGACACCAAGTACAGCTGGTTGCTTTGTTGTCTCAGTGGAAAAATTTGACCAGAAAGCCTGTTTTCTAAAATTCTCAGAGGAGTATCTTGTCCTCCCAGTGAAGGACTTCAAATGCAATTCTTAGAAACACTCCTTCGGTGGAAAATTTGAGAAGATTTCAAAAATGTGTATAGTCATGGGTACATTTAAAGAATATGTTAGCCTAATGGAAATGATTTTTCCAATTACAAAAGTTTGGGGTATTTTTTACTGTGTCTGCAGTTATTATCAGTCCAACAAAAGTGGAGTGCATGCTCTTTCTTGATTAAAATTTTCTCTCACGTGAATAAAACTATGCAAGTAATATCAACATTGTTACTGTGCACTTTATACATGGATAATTTCAAAATTCTTGCATGCTTCACTGTGCTGCCTTCTGCGTGGAATGTCTGAAAGAAAGAAGAGTAGGACATACAGAAACACAACACATATCCTGCTTTTCTGTCTTTCTTAATGCAGGTTCAACTTGATGAAAACCAACAACATAGTAGAAAATCTTGTTACCCATCTTCAGCCAAGTAACATTTCATACAGACACAAACTTAATTGTGTATGGAAATGTGAATACTGTAAAAATGGTACAGTATATGGAGCGCTAGCGTGTCACATACACAGTCATTTAAATTAAACCCCGAGGTTTTAACCATACTTAGAATAGTGTTTTAGGGTTATTACCTGTTAGACAGGTAGTAGGCCCCCATTACCTATAATTAAGAGAACATAATTTATAATAATTAGTACTAATTCTCCTCTTCAGTCTGCGTTCAGCAGAATACTGGGACAAATCGTTCCAATATTCGGACAATCACTGTACTCTAATAGATATTATCCTCAGGTCATTTCCTAGTCCAGTGCTAGATATTTTGATACTCTCAAAAAAAGAGAATAAAAAAGTGAATTTGCATCAGCATCCATCACAAGCTTCATTCTTAATTAGGCACTCTAGTGAATTCAGTTAACAGAGCAGACACTTAAGGCAGAAGATATCTTAAAGTGTGCACCATTTGATGTACAGAAATAGAAAAAATTATGATTTATAATACACAAATTATGAATAAGATTATATTGATGAGTGCTGTTGAATGCTATACTTGCAAGTTTTTGAATGGTTAGATGGAATAAATAAAAGTTATCAGTACCTCAAATTTTGCAGGCTAGTCTTTCCACCATACATACTGTATTTCTGGAAAAGCTGTAACATGCATTCACTCTTTCTCCTCTTTTATTTCTGAATGTTTGAAATCCTATTCCATTATTGCTGAAAGTGTAACAGAACTGCAGCTTATGCACAAACACCTCAGCTGACTTATCAGCTGCATTTAACTTTCACCAGTTATCTACTACAGTGAAAATCTTTTTCTTTCTTTCTTTCTTTTTTTTTTTTTTTCCTGCAATAGTCTCTGTGACTCAGCACTGATAAATGCAAAATGTTTGCAGGCAAAGAGAAAAACTCTAGTGCACATTTGCCTGGTATTTATGCCGTTGCTTCCTGAGGGTGGTGGCAAATTTGAGAAAATGAGGAAATCTATCTTTTTCCTTTTACAAATGTGATTTCTGTGTTTCAGAATCCTGCCAAATGTTGTTCTCAATCAGTCTTAAGGTGAAACATGAAAACTTGACTCCTTTTCAGAAATCAAAATATGTTAAGATCCTGGCCTAGCCTATGACATGTTCAGGTTCTATTAATCTAAAAGACAATCACATTCATGGGTCCCTGATATTAATTGTAGAAAAATAATTACTTTTGTATTACTTGGAATTTTATCATTACTCTCTTCTGGAAAAATTAGCACAATGTAACTTTTTGTTACAGAGATCTTTCTTACTGAATTTTGTATTAGAGATATCTATGGATGGCGATAACGTTATATGAAGTAACAATAAAGCCTGCTACCCTTCCCTCATAATGAATGCTCAGTCAATCTGAATTGCGTCTCAAAATATGTTTTGAATTCAATTTATAAGGTTTTTTGGGTTTATTTCATTATTAGTGTTTAATCGGAACTGAATGGAAATGTCTGTGGGCCTTTGTGTTCTTAAGGAAAACAAGGAAGTTGTAATTTTTTCTTGGGGTTAAAAGATAGTGTTCACTTCCAGATGCTGTTCTCCTTAACAATCCATTTCTATTACACCAGCATCACCTCTTTCAGGCCCTGTAAGTACACTTGTTTGGCATCAGGAGCACACACTTATCTTTCAGGAAAATAAAAATAGTCACAGATATGGGAAATGTAATCATGTATTTTGGTAAGAATAAAATATTATATACCTTAGAAATTATTGTTTTGTAAACTGCTGGGATGAGAGGGAAACAATCTGCCTCAAAACACATGAATGTAAAGTAGTGCAGTATTTGGGGAAATTTATATATTGAAGAATCAATATTTTACTCATTCACTTGAGATATAAGATCTGTGCTTGAAATGTGCTGGTTTTGACCTATGAGCAATGGAGAATTTAAACAGTCTCTTCAGTGCAGTAACAACAAAGCACATATTATAGCATCTTCCCTAAAAGAGTCACAAGAGACCTATCTGCGATCTTTCAGCACGTCAAACACAGTGGTTCTGACTAATTTCTAGTGTGCTGAGAGGAAAAATAAATGTTGTTTAGGTTTCCTAGACAACAGCCTATGCTTTGAAAGTAAGCTATGGTATATATTTTATTCAAATCTAGCATACAATCTGAGAGTACAAGAGCATGCACGTCTGGCATTGTTTGCCTGGGCTGCTTCAGATAGACAAAAATACTGCCGGGCATCAGTATTACTATTTTAATATCATTTTGGAAGGATAGATATCTAGACAGTAATACTTCTCCATTTACTTATAGAAAGGCTAATTTTCTTGATCATTCTTAACAACTGTGTTTCTTATATGTTCATTCCATGTTTCAAATGGGCAAGTATGTACTGTAAAGCAACAAATGGCAATGCATTTCTTTGTAATTTTTTATGTATTCCCTTCTTAACAAAATATTATTTTCCATCTTTCTCCACACATATTCATCCTTCTGCATAGCTTAACCTTACTGACAGATGTCTGCTATCCTTAACTGCCAGTTCAAGAACAAAAGTAATATGGGTTAGACAGAAATTTTTGTAACAGGTCACAGAACAGGAAATATTCTCCACAGAAAATAACAAGTAATTTAATCAGTGCTTTCCTATATACAGTTGATGATATGTGAATTATTGTGAAACAACCTTAATATGATTTCTATCATACATGTTATCATATAGAAGCATTGTTTTGCAGCTTTGATTTAAACACCAAATGGTTTATCTAACGGAGCTGATTTTCAGATACAACATATTTCAGGTGAAATTCTAGTGAACCAATTCAAATTTAATGGAATCTTTTTGCCAGTACTGCTCCTTGCAGAAAGAGGGAAGAAATCAAACAAAATTTTCTGTTTTTTGTTTTGTTTTGTTTTTTAAGGCAGACAATTCCTCCATGGCATTTTATTCCAAAGAAATAAGCTTTCTACATGAATTGTTGAATTTTAGCAATAGAAATTGATTCTGATGCTCCATTTTCTGCCTTTTAAATAATGCTAGAGTAACATAACGGAACAACAACAACAAAAACAGCTGTTTTCTATGAAAATTAATGCTTGAAATCTCCAAAATTTATGATAATTTTTCTTGAGATTGGTATTGCCTGTCTCTACCAGACAAAATGTTTTCTTCTTTATTCAATCATTGTTTTTAAAATACATCATCCACCAAATTCTAAAAATATCAATACAAGAGCATATAAATGTGAATTATGCCTCTATTAAATTAGATGAGTTTACCAAATTATTTGTCATTTTAAATACAGTGTGTGAATGAACATATGAGCAGTTATTCTTGTTTAGTAAATTAAAATATGTCAGTCCAGCGAGTAGTCTGAGTTCAAAACAGACTTTTTTTGGTTGTCAGACTGCATTCTGTCATTTACTTCCAGAAATAAAAACTTGCAATACACATGTATAGTTGTGACTATTCTGATGCAAACTAACTAAGTAATTATGTATACAGTTAACAGTTACCTTTTTCATTGAACGTCTTGATGTATATTTCCAGAGCAGTTGGTTATCTGTCAGAATTGGCCAGGAAGCTCCTTTCTGTTGAAGAATGTCTGTAGGAACCATTTTACTGCTGAAAAGAGCTATAAAGTTCTTTCAGCTGTTTCATGTCAATGTTAACTGCAGTATAATTATCCATAGGAAATAAATTTAAAGTATTTGTTTTATGTCACTTTAACCTTATACACACTTTAAGATGAGAAATGAATAGGTAAAGTCAGAATCAGATATATCGTGAAAGTCATATCAACAAAGCTGTTATTAGTAAGTTGTTAGTAATTTCTTTAGATGAGGTCTCTTTAAAACACACATAAAAATGGACTCCTTTCTTCACTTACAGCAACTTTTAGTGAACTGTAATTCTACAGCATTTGGGGGATATTTATAAAATCATCTTCAGCCTCTTCATCATAAGCCCCTGAAGTGAAGAAAAGTGAGCCTTAGTAAATTTAGTGGGACTCTGTCCTGGTATGCTGGTATTGGGTTGCATTTACCTGGGGACAGAATAGGTAGGGTAGGATGAAGGATCAGCACCTAAATGAGAAGAGGATACAGCCTAGTGAATCAGGGAATGCAAAGGATGACATACTGTCATTCAGCAGCTTCTTGTCCCCACCCAATGGGAGGGCTGTTGCCTGACCTGGATAGTACAAATGCCATGCATTCCTATCAAGTTTCCACATTTCACAGCAGCATATCTGAGGCTGGTGTGTGAGAACAGGTCAGCTGCTAACTGCTGAAAGCTGGAAAATGTACCAGTGAATAATCACTGGATGAATGCTTGCATGTGTTCTCCTCCAGAGCACAAAAACTGTTCTGTGTCTGTGTGCTCTACGGATGGAGAGGGTTTATTTTCACTCTCTAAGAGTTGAAAGCTGAAAGAAATATTGGATCTTCTGCCTCCAAAATGCAGTGCAAAGGTGTTTTTTTTCAGGTAGGAGCCTTTCCAGTAGCACAGCACTGGTGTCATCTTGGCACAACTTGTGTCAGGTTATATTTAAAGAACTGTTAGAAGAACTTCAGAGTACACATGGTTTAAGCACTGACATTTGGACACAGATGCCACTGTGAGATCCCAAATTGCCATTGCAAATAGCTAGGGTATTAATGGGGAATTAAATCTCTTCCCAGTAAAAGCTGGAGACAGCATCTCCTTTTATGCTTCCCTGCCCTGTCTGAACTACTTCCCTTTTATAACAGCTGCATTTCTGCCAAGTGCTTCATCCTTGCAGCCAGGAACTATAAAAGCAAAGTGTCCTTGCCATTTGGGAGAGATGTTGACAGGAGGTAGATGCAATGATCCCCTGCATACTTACAGCATCAATTCTTTCCCAGTAGCATCACATATTCATTAACGACTAACTGCCAAATGTCATTCTCTGAAATGAAGACAGTAGTAGTGTCTGGGTCCCTGTGACAACAAAATTCAAATTCTTATTTCTCTGTAGGAGTCAGCTTAAAACCAACTTTAGTAATAAACAAAGAAGGTGGACATAAACATGACACTGAATTGAATTCACACTTTAGAGATAAACTTCTATATAAAGTGCATGGAAATGATGTAAGTTAAAGTACTATGCTCAGCAGCAAGTTGGACACTGAATTTAGAGAGAATATAATTTATTTTCCGAAGGTAGGAGGGCAGCAGGATTCAATCTTTGGTCTTGAAAATTAAGTGATGCATTTCAGTTTCATGATAATGGCAGAAATGATGTTGAAATTAGGGTAGGATATCTAAGCCTTCCTGCGCCTAAGTGAAACATATAATAATAAGAGACTATCTCCTAACATTTAGTGGAAATCAATGAACTGAAGTGATCTGGGTTTTCAAACATTACAGTGTAGACCTGGTAAGTACCATCCACAGAAGGAAAGCTGTGCTTTCCCAGTGCTAAACCTGGGCATGCAATGTGTATGTATTTGTCTGTAATATTGGCAAACCAAGCAGATGGTAAAACAGTGCTCTGCAAGTGTCAGAATATGGAGTATATATAGGGACAGTTGATCTCAATGCAACATGCAGATGGTAAAACAGCACTTGAGCTTCAAGGTCATTTTACTTAAAAAAAAAAATACTGTAATTTATATTAGTAGTAACCTATTTTGCATGGCTAGGAGTAATGTGAATAATTAACAGTTTCCATGGAAGTCCTTGAAGTCAGCATTTTATTTGCTAAGAATTGTCGTACAGCACATGCTGAGTATTGTCTGCTAGCTACTGGGTAATTCAGATGTCTGTACAGAGACAGCAAAAACAACAAAATTACAGTATCCTCAGACCTTGCAAACTGAAATGATGATTGTCCACTGGAAGAAAGGCTGCTCCCTTTTCAAGAATGTGTGCGGGTTTTCTTTCTAGATAGAGCTTTGAAAGTTTTCCAATCTAAAACTCCTTCCTGCTCTTGCTTTTAATGTAGGCTGTGGCACCTTTTCATTGAAGAAAGAAACAAATCCAGATAGATAGGCTTTAGAAATAAAAATGGCAACCATTTCACACTGTGTAGAGGTGTGACATGTTACAAGTTATCTTGGAAGAAATGGAGTAGTGGGCAGAGTGCAGGTGGAGTGTTCATAGCTGCCTGTATAATTCACACTATGGCTGCTATAAAAAAATGGATACATAAACTCTAAAGCAGATAGAATTTATCACATATCTCTGCTGTTTGTCACCTGATTATCAGCAGTATGTATAGACGTGTCTGTATAAGTTCATCACAGAATCACAGAATCACAGAATGGCCTGGGTTGGAAAGGACCTCCAGGATCATGAATCTCCAGCCCCCCTGCCAGGCAG
>PPHD01019020.1:0-14288 GCA_002909625.1 Bambusicola thoracicus | reverse complement strand
TCCACCTGGAATGGAGGGGAAGCAGAACTGGTAGAAAGCCACGCTGAGAGAGTTTATGAAAATCAATCTCTGCACAGGTTATTGCTCTCTAGAGCTGCTCCAACCCTCCAGGCACCTGCAAATTCTGTGCTGGCCCTGAGACTTACGTGGCTATTGAGGCTTTGTTTGAACACCCAATGCTGCTCAGTGGGTGAGGAAAGGTCTCCTGAAGTAAAAGGCACTGCTCCTGTGCCTAATGCTGGGATCTCTGAACTGAGGTAACCCTTGAGATTCTAAGTCAAGAGGTCTGGCTTTTTAGATATACTGTATTTGTTTAAGTAGGGACTGTGAGCTGCTTCTTGTGCTGTGGCTTTGTTCGCGTAACAGAAAGTCACTTGAGCATCACCAGTAGTCTATGGCTAGCTACCAACAGGGAACATTCACTAAATGCACTAATACAGTATTTAAATTATTGAACAATACAAGTACCAGCTTGGAGAGCCTCTGTGTGACACGAGACAGAAGCTTCTCTGAGCTGGTTTAATTAGACTCTAATGGAACAGCAGTTGCCACACAGAATAATGCATACAGTCAGTTTGCTTGGAAACACTGTCCAGGCTTTTTTGTGCCGTATTTCTGTGGTAAGACTGTAATTTCTGCAGTTCCACCTTCCTGCCTTTTCCCTTCCGGTCTGAGAATATGATGTCGCCATCTCTTTGAGCTTTGGGTCATCCAGCAAGCACTTGGTGCAACTGACAGCTCTAGGAAAAGACGGAATAAATATTTCATCTTTCATTTATTAAAAAATAATGTAGTTTGTAACAGGGTTCAGGCAGGTGCTCAGTCATGCCTGAATCAAATCTGTGGTTCCAAATGAGACACTTTTTATCGGTTTGATTTGACTGAAGAGAAGAGCTCAGAGAAAACCGTGAGCGTCAGCTCTGCACATCTGGCCTAAATTCGCTCTCTGGAAATATTTCAGAGGCTTTTGTCTGGGATCAGAGATCTCTTTCAGGTTGTGCTGTAGCTTTGTGCCTCGTTAGGGTTTATGGCATGTCTGCAAGGGCTGTTTTAGAAGGTGGTTATGGTGGAGGTTAGCTGAAGGAAAAACCTTGCAAAGAATTAAGAAATTATGAAACTGATTTCATTCCATTTGGAATTATAACACCTTATGTTTATGTAATACAGGTTTTTAACTATTTTACTCATTGCTAATGATATTAATAGAAATAGGGATTTTCATAGCTATTGCTTAGAAGAGCTGCATGTAAATAACATTATAAGCCATGCTGTGTTTAGAAGAGAAATCTACTTCAGATAATCAGCTATATACAATAAAATGCTTTGATGTGAATTAATATTTACATGCCAGTTTTATACTCCACTGATTTCATTCAACTTAACTGCTATTTTGTTTGGACTTCTAAATGTGTTATTACTTGGACTTAGCTGTGTTATTGAGCATGTGACTGAGTTTTGGTGAGGAAAGAGTCACTAAAATGCAACTTAGAAGCTTGGCTTAATGGGGGCTTAGTCAGAGGCTTATTGACCATTATGTGAGTTTTCTAGTTTGATTTTGGACTTCAGCCTTAACAGAATCTAAGGAAGCAACAGCTATGGTTATTTCCTCGTTTGTACATAATCTGTGATTCCAATGCTTGGAGGCTGTTGGAGAGCACATGCTATGAAAGCTGAGCAGAGAAGTTACGCAGCATCAATTTTGCAAGTGAGTTTCCTTTCTGAAAATTGCAGAAGTAGAATGATAAGGGAATGAATGCATATGAGATCTTTTAGGTAATATCTTTCCAGGATACCTCAGAGACAATTATTATTAAAGCCAACCAAACAAGATCAATTTAAATTCAAAATGTGACCTGACTGAACCTTTTACAGTTGGATCTCATATATACTCAGCAGTGCTTTGAGAGAGAAGATGCTAAATTCTCTCTTCCTGTATAAAGCACTAATCCAGATTTTCATTACATAGTTTGAATGGAGCTGATTTTATCTCTTTATCCTTCTGAATTTCTTTTTTTCCAGCACTGACTAAACTTTCTTTAGGACTTAGTTTACAACCACCCCCTCCCTTTTTATTCTTTATTTTTCACTAAATCAAAGTGAAATTCATTGCTTTGTCTATACCTATGGAACTCCTGCTCTGCAACTAGGACAGCAGAGCCCCTCAGCAGAGATATGAGCAGACCTGGAAAAGGTGTTTTCTGCAGGTGTGTGCACAGTTCCTCTTCCTAAGAAGTAAGCTAAGCTGATAGAATCATAGAATGGCTAGAGTTGGAAGGGACTTTAAAGCCCTCCCAACCCCAACACCCTGCCATGGGCAGGGCTGCCACCCACCGGGTCAGGCTACCCAGGGCCCCATCCAACCTGGCCTTGAGCACCTCCAGAGACGGGGCACCCCCGTGTGCTTCAGGCTGCCTGTTTCTGCTCTCTTCTGAATAAGCCTAGCGTGGGCTTTCCAGGTGAAACAATAGTCTGATGTTTTCAACATGGAGCTGACATCTATCCCAGCCAAACCACTGGGCACACCAATTTGTACTGAAAAATAATTAATCTCAGATTTGAAGTAATGCTTTTTTTCCTCTATTACTTTTTATAAATAAGGAAGTATTTAAACTCCTGGGCGTCAACTAGGGTTGAGTGTATGCTGTCTTAGACAGGGACAGACTGTACGTTGTTATTGAGACTGAACTTAGATTTGAGAACTTGGCTTGAATGACATCCCTGCATGCTGAAGTTCTATACCACTTTCATTAATTAAATTATATATTGTGGTATGGTCACAAGTTTTCTAGTGGCTCTGGGGTCTACTGTAGTAAATATTTGACTGCAGCTTAATCTTTGTGGGAGTAAGATGCTATGATAAACCTAATACAGAAATTCTGAGCGCTGAATGAAGAATGCAAGAACAGGACCAGCTAACTGAGGTGTTCTGAGTGTCCCTGTTGTGACACTGGAGTCTCTGTGAATAGGACATATATCTGTTGGAGTTAACTCTGTCAATGCCTGAGGTACGTGCAGCTGATACTCTGGTAGGAAATGATCCTCACAGAGCTGTTATTTTGTCCTTTGTGTTGCATGAGAAAGAAGCAAGAAGAAAAATTGTTCTCGCGTTGTAAAGGAAGGACATAAAAGTAGATTAGAATTAACATAGTTCAGATGTGCTTTTTTCCTTGTTATGGTATCTTTTGAGGGCTCAGTTCAGCATAGCTATTAAAAGGAGTTTCTGCTCTTTTTTTCTGACAATTTTCCTGTGGGTCAAAAGGGTGTCATTGGGAGGCATTTATTATGTGAGGAAAACGAAGCTGTTTGCACACTCCTGTGGTATGGTGTATCTTTTTGCTTATTAGTTAGGAAGTATCAATGACCGTGCTTAAAAAGAAGTACTGCCCACGTTAAAAGTAAAAAAAAACCAGGCAGTAGAAATGCTCTCTTCCTCTAGAAAGTGTCACCATTCTGCATTTGTCTTTATGGCCGAAGCTCACTGGCGTGCAGGCTTTCAGCAAGTCTCTCAGGACACTGCACTGCCTCTTACATGGTTTCTGCCCTAGCAGCCTCTTTCTGTTGGAGCTGGGACTCTTGTTTTTAAAGGTGGCAGTGTGTAAGTACAGAGGAACTTCATGGAGGAGATGCACTGGAATGGGCTGCCCAGAGAGGTGGTGGAGTCACCGACCCTGGAGGTGTTCAGAGAATGTTTGGATGTTGTGTTGAGGGACATGGCTTAGTGAGAAGTATTGGTGATGGGTGGATGGTTGGACTGGGTGATCCTGTGGGTCTTTTCCAACCTTGGTGATTCTGATTCTACATGAAAAGAGGGCTGCATTTGTGTATGCATCCCAGCCATCTAAGAAATCACCTGAACAGATGAGACTCTATTACAGTTTTATTGAATTTTCAGTTTTCTGTTTATTCTCCTGAAAGAGAGCTAAGGAGTACTGCCATGTGAGACCTTCAGTTAGACAGCACTATGAACCTTATGTTACCTTTTGCACTGTCTTTTGTCTGCATCAATACAGTAATATTAACTTCTAGCCCAACACCAAATGCGCATGATTTGCTAGATTTTAGAGATGCAGGTAACCAAACTGTGGATTCTTCATAAAGATGCATGTGCTATTAATCATAGGATCCTAGAATTGCTCAGGTTGGAAAAGACCTTAAAGAGCATCAAGTCCAACCCGCGACCTAACCATACTACCCTCACTAACATTTCTCCACTCAATCATCAGTCAGTGCTTGTTAACAAATATCTGTGCAGAGGTTTGTGGAGAATTCACTATTAGATTGATAACTGCTTGTGCCCTTTATGCCCATGAATATCATAGACTCATAGAATGGTTTGGGTTGGAAGGGACCTTTAAGATCATCTAGTTCCAACTCCCCAGCTGTAGGTGGGGACACCTCCCACTAGGCCAGGTTACTCAAAGCTATGTTTGCATAGTTAAACAGGCAAAAAAAACCTGAGTACACAAAAGGAAGGCAGGTCATTTTCTTTTCCTTTTCTTTTTTTTTGTTCACTGAGAGTATGCAACAGGAATTGGTGAAAAGCTCTTTCTGAATAACTGTATATCCCCAGCTACCTCCCTCACCTCCTCCCTTGAATTCACACACTGTAAATTTACAGTTTATGAATTGTATATTTTCTTACCTTGGATCAGATGGAGTTTTTTTCTTTCTGTCTATTCATGTCTCTAGTTGGCAGTCATTGTGCCTTTTCACAGCTAGTTTGCCTGCAGTGGATGCCATATGATGATGGATTGAGCCACCTGTGTAGCACTGCAAGTGTCACTGTTACAACATATGTTTGCTCTTCACCCCCAGTGAAACCATTTCCAGGAACGCAGTGTCAGTATGAACGTCAGCCAGATTTGTGTCATTAGTGTTTTGCTAGCATAGTTGTACCACCACACAGCTCCTAAGGGGGTACAGCTAGCATTGCCTTTGGCTGCCAGACCTGTGATCACGTTCCTGCCTTCCTAAGTGAAAGTTCTCTTAGTGGAGCTTCATTTGGTGGGACTTAGCAATGCATCCGGGTTTCTCAGGTGTGACACCTGATGGCTATAGCAGCACAAGCTCAGGACAAAGAGCTGTCACCAAATGGTCAAGGGAGAAATTCAGAGAGAAGAACTGGAATTTCCAGAAAGTTGGATTTCCTTTCGAGAGGGGTCTGAGTTAGCTCATGAAGTATGTTTCTCAGGGCGAGCACACAAACATTTCTGTTCCTGTAACAAAATAAATAACCAACTATAGAAGCAGACCAAGCTGGAAATGGCTATCAGCAGCACCCAGTGACTGCAGTTACACCACCATACCATGGTTCTTCAGTGGCAAGAAAAAAGCTGTGTGCACAGGGAAGGCAGTGATGGCAAGGGTAAGAGGTGTGAGTAGAGCGTTAGATGGCTACCAGTAGCTGAGGCTCATCATTGCTTGCAGTCCTAAGTTTATAAGTTAAAGATAATAAGCTCCAGCTGCATCTGGAAGCAATACATGCACAGGGATCAGGTGTGTGGGGAGTGAGGGTATAGGACACTGTTAGCTCATGCAGGCTTGTCAGCTGTGTCGGTGGGTAACGCCTACATACACGCACCGAAGCTTAGATTTTCAAAGCTGAGAGAGGATAGAATCTTGGCACTATTTGGTGTCCCGATTTCTTGAGTGACCTGGTCCCACTGCACAGTTACTCCAGAGGTCTGGGAATAAACTGTTTTGTCGTTTCAGGAAAATGCTCAGGCTGTGGGAAACATCTGCAATAATGCTGAGACAGAATACACTTGATCTTGAATGACCTTAGGAGCACAGCATACAAGTGGTTTGTGTGGAGTCCTCTGTAAAACAGCTCACACAGGCAGAAATGAAAGGCCATACCTGGCTGCAAACGTGTGATGTGTTTGAGCCTAGGCCAGCAATAACTTGCCCTGGCAAGCATTCTTCTCACTAATGGTAACATGGATGTTATCCTGCCAATAAAGTGTTCGTCCTAATGAGAAGAAATGTGTGGGCCACTCTCTTCATGATGACTGTGCTTTGAGTAAGAGGCTGTGCTCATTTGTAAATGTGGTGACATTTTGAGCTTTTGTGCAGCAAATGGAAGCTCCCTAGGAAGTCCGTGGCTGAATGAGTTCTTCCTAGAGAGCAGTAAATGAGTTCAAATCAATTTCCTTCTGCAACGGGAGGGGGAAAAGGAGAGGAAGTAATGCTTCTCCCTTTAGCTTTCAGATATAAAAGTAGTCTTACTTACAAAGCTATTTATTATATTTCACATTTTAGTTGCTCTGAATTGTTTGTTTTCCAAAACTAGGAAATATTTTGCCTTGGACACAAAATTATTTTGAAATATGCAGTAACGCCTGTGATGCTGGCTTATCAAGGGTATAAATACCATTAATTTGTCTTTTATGTTAAGCCCCTGTTATGGAAAAGTAAGTAATCGGTGTGTAGAAGTTTGGTAAAACACTGACTCTTAATATCTCTTGTATCTGTCAGATATGTGAGATATTTCTGACAGCTGGTGGAAACACTGTGGGAGTGAGGCAGTACCTTTACTAGATTGAAAAAGTGATGCAAAATGCCTCTTTCCTCATCTCTCTGTCACCCTGACTTTGATTCCTTGAAGCCAGAGAAGCTTATGTGGATTTTGTTACCTTGCTGTCCTTTGCATTCAGATATGACTGATTTGGAGGAGGGGAGCAATCGCATGGAAAATAACAGGTGAAAGCCTTGGAGCTCCCAGAAGCAGCTTGGCTTTGGCTCCTCTGTGTTTTTTATTTCCATCTTAATTATCTAGACTGAGATATACTTCTGTGTATGATTTTGAAGATCCCTGGAAATCTTTCAAGGTGAACTAGTAACATACTTGAACAGTAAAGACTAGGTCTTGGTCTTGGTGCTCTGCTGGGAGGCATCTCTAATATGTTTCTACCTAAGATGCAAATAGATGAATTGAAGGTGTGAAGCGCTGATAACCTGCACTGTGTAAGGGCACTGCAGTGAGGTTTATCTCTGTAAGGAAGAATGTAGGTTTATATAGAAATAACAGAGAAGGAAAAAACTGTTAGCATGATCTGCTTCTGAGATACTGTAAACCTCCTCTGTTTGATATGTTCAAGACCTTTGCAAATATGACTAAGAAACATCTATGTATAATATGGATATAAGTAGGTGTATATATAGGATGATTTGTGTTTAGAAAAAAACAAACAGAAGAACAACAGAAAACCAAAATTCTTTCAGTTATCATCTGATAAATACGGACTAGAAAATACCAGTTGCTTTCTGTAGCTCCATAGCTCAATAACCAGGTAAACTGAGGTTATGCTGAGGCTGTCTTCGTTTTTCTCAACGTTTCCCTGTATTCTGAGTTCTGGTGTTTTAAAGCTTTATGGAGATTATTTGTTTTTACCAGACTTAGTGGAGGATTTTTTTTCCTCCAAGTAATGGGCATTTTCTTGCCTGTGTAGTACTACAGTAAATGGAATTTTCTCCTTGCTTATGGAACAAGCTCCTATAATGGTTGCATTTAGAGTCAGGAGGAAGGTAAAGTAATTATCTGCTGCAACTGAAGAGTTTTCTTTGTCAAAAAAATGAATCAGTTATTAAAACTAATGTATTTTCATAAGCCTCGAGTTAACTTCTGGCAAAATTTTCCATGCCATAAGGGATGCTGCTGTAGCAAAAGAGTTAGAAGCTTGTAGTAGCTAATCCACGCACTTCCTGAGCTGCATCCTTTCTAGGACTATTGCATTACCCTCAGGCAATTCTAACTTTCATTTGAGTTACTTCTCCCAAAGCTGAACACACCATTTAATTCTGGCACTGTCACTGAATGCCGGGGATACTCATGGTGTTCACATCCAGATTTAGGTCTGTATCTTTGCCTAACTGATGACTTGCATCAGTGTAGCAAATGACTTATTCAAAGATACTTTTGTCATCTTTCTTGAAGGTTAATGAGGGCAAGGAGTGATGTTTTACAGTTATAAAGTACACATCAGCAGATTGTATGCTTAATATGTTCATGATGGGTCTATTCTGTCCTTAGCACTGTGAGTCAAAGCATTACTCTTAGAACATAAAAAGTGAATCTTAAGTGAACACAAGGCTGAAGACCAGTCCTTGTGTTTGCAAAGCTAACAAAACAGAAAATAAACCACATTGTCCTGATTTTAATGCAAGTGGGCTGTGTATCCACTGAACACTAAGGAAGTTTGAAGTTTACCACCTGTTCTGTAAGACAGTCATCATTTGCTCTTGAACATGTTTGTTAGTAGTGATGTTGTTTTGTTCTAACAACTTAAAATGCCACCCTTCTCCTCCTGAAATTCCTTCATAATATGTGGGCAGTAACTGAAGTCCATGGCATCCAGGAAGTGGGATGCTCCAAGCATTAAAAAAAAAAAGAAAAAAAAAGGAAGAAAATATAAATGTTTAGATGCAATGTTGGTAAACAGTGTATATAATTAGCAAGTGTTTTATTAGATGGCTAATACCACTTCTGTTAGCAGTTGTTCAGGAAGACAGATTTTGGAGCAGATTCTGTATGTGTGAAAATCTAAAGACATATGGGCATGGAAACATATTTAGATTTGGATTTCCAACCACTCTTCTGTCATGCCTGACTCCTCTCCACTGTTGTTCAGTATCACAAGTACGACTTTTGGTGGAAGCATGTTCAGCATTAGGGTCTGAAGCTTTGAGGAGTGAGTGGATAACCTTCCTCCCAATGTCAGGATGCATATTCCTGTCTCCGGGCTGCCTGTGACCTGTGGAGCAGTCAGCATTTGATGGGACGTGCTTGGAGTCTGCCTGCCTTTCTTGAAAGCTACGGAGAGCTATCACAGCCTTATACCACTCACAGATCCTAAAAAAAAAAAAGACCATTATCTACCCAAAGGTCTCCCTAGCTCAGCTACTTGTTTCCCATAAGGGCCAATGATGGTTGCATGGAGAAAGGTACTGGAAACAGGGCAAATACTGGCTAATGCTTCCTTTGTATAGCTTTTTGGCATTTTTCTGTCAGAGGCTCTTAAGGTAGGGAATGGATTTCTTGGTAAGTGTTAGATGACAGCTATTCAGCATGGAACACAGATAAAGGAGCAGATTCTGGTGGATCACAGGATGTCCAAAAGTCAGGTTCACTGTTTCACATGAAACTTCTCCATGAGGTGCGTATGGTGGAATTTTAGGGAAGCAGGTGGGGTTAGTAGTGTGTGCGCACAGTTTGGAAATGATGTGCACTGAAAATGTGTTAAGTTGTAAATAGAGGTGTTGATGATACGGTTGGCAATAACAGATGTACTTGCCAGAAGGTGTGGGTAGTTGTTTGGTGCTCAGTAGGAGAGCGTTCAGCCTCCTGCTCATCAGGAGTTCTGTGAAACGCTGTCAAACCCAGTGTGTACTGAGAAGCACCTTCCTTTTTCTGTGTTTGTGGGGGAATGCAGATAGGTTGGGTATGTGCTTGCCCAGCTGTGTTGCCATGTACATCTGCTGCAAACAAATGTGCACGGTACAATCCTGATGGTCTTTGTCACAGGATGTGTATGTAGCCAGGTTCAGCACATCTTGTCTTGTAAGTGACTGATGCAGTGTCACCAGCTCAGAGCTATCAACTTGCTTGTTTATTGGCCAGTCCTAGTGCTGCTGAGAGCCTCCTAACCATATGTACACTCATGCACACGCTGTTTAAAGTTTCCATATGCCACCTGACAGGCTTTCCATGGCACTTTGTACCACCTTGAAACGACTCCCACTTCTTGTAAAGAAACGTGTCATGTGGGAACATTCTACCCTTCAGAATATTTCACAAAGGCTTTAGACTGGCTCATAAGATGAGCAGTGGATTTTCAGACAGATATGAGTTTTCAGGTTGTTACTATGGTAGACAGTAAATAGTCTGCCACCATCTCAAGCAAGCAGTATATCTTAGTTTTTTTGCCCTCTCCAATCTTCTGGCAACTTCCTTCTAAGATATGTTTGTGATATCACTGTCTCCATAGATAACTAAAAAAGTAGAAAAGTCTCTTAGAGGAGACTATGGGGTATCAAGTATGTGGCAATTGTAATGAGGTAGAGATCAGTGTCTTCTCCTGGGTAACCAACTAGTGATAAGATGAGAGGTACTGGCCTTAAGTTGCACCATGGGAGGTTCAGATTGGATGTTAGGAAACATTTTTTCTCAGACGGAGCGGTGAGGCAGTGGCACAGGCTGCCCAGGGAGGTGGTACAGTCCCCATCCCTGGAGGTGTTCCAGAACCGCGTGGATGTGGCATTAAGGGGTCAGTGGGCATGGCGGGGGCGGGTTGATGGTTGGACTAGGTGATCTTAGAGGGCTTTTCTAACCTTAATGATTCTGTGACTAAATTGGTTTTTCACTTTTCTTGTTGTTTAGTGTGGGGAGTACATCTGTGCATGGTTTCAACTTAAATTGGCAAATCTGGAGTTGGCAGACGCTGTGCAGTTTTTCCTAATTGATACAAATCATTCAGACAGCATCAACACAATTTTGGATTTGATTTTTTTTAACACAGGACTATTGAGTAGGGTGAGGAAAAAAGAGGAAAAGAAAAAAAAAACATCTCACACTTCAAAACCTTTCTGATTGTTTCTAGAAATATTGGTGTTTATTCTTTTTCAGCTGAGAAAACTTACAAAGTATGCTTTTGTTTTAAGCATTTTACATGTTACCTTCTAAAAAATAACTTGACCCAGCCTTCCAGTTCCTTTTCTGAGATGAGCTGTTGATGTAGACATTCGTGCTGTGGTAAAAGTCAGTGATATATCAAGAGTTCAGGTGTACAAAGTGATGAGTTTATATTGCAAGGGTTAAAAAAAAAAAGAAAGAAAATAGAAGCCCATGAAGATAATACTCAGAAGCATTTGTAATTAGTTGGGTGGGTTTTCTTTTGTCTTTGCCTTATAGTGATTCCCTGCCAAATTAGAAGTAAGAAATTGCTTTTAAATTACAAGTGTTCCCTGCAGATGACAAAGGAATGAAATCTCTGCCCCCTGAGGTTTCATGATTAAGACAGCTGATTAAAGATATTCTGCGTCATGGTATTTGTACAGCGTGTTACTGTGGAAGAATACAGGTGAGATTTTTTTTTTTAATGAATATTACAAAATCTTGTTTCCCCTCTGTAGCTGTCAAGAACCATAACCTTCTGTTGCAATGGAAACCTGTTGCTTTTTTCTTTTTCTTTTTTTTTCTTGTATAACTAAATGTTTATAGCAGTCCTTTGAAGACATGCAACAAAAAGACAGTCTTGCTACCTCTGTGGAATGCCCATGTCTCCTTGAGTATCTCTGTCTCATGGGCAATACTGGTTGGAGTGCCACAGCCAGGGTTTGTGTGCTCTGCGTCACTATAGCAGTGTTGTCCCAGATGATGTGCCTTAAAACAAACAAACAATACAATAGCAAAGCTTTTCTGTCAGGCAGGATAACACAAAACATTTAAGAAAATATTTGCGTCGTTATGTGTAGCATTGCTAATGGAAGGCCCAATTATAACTGCTGAAAGCAAAAATAAGCTTGATTTAAGCTACTGAGATAATTATAGGTCATTGTCTTATAGGTCTTTGTCATTTCAGAGAGGTTTTTAAAATCTCACCTAGCAAAGACTAATTAAAACAGAACCTGCATGCAATTTAAACGGCAATACTGTGATTCTTAGCAGAGATGACTTTTAAGAATTATGTTGGTACATAATTAAGGTATTACAAAGTGTTCCAATTCACAAAACACTTCAGTGCTTCATTACCTTTTTGCATTCTGGTCATCCGTTAAAACTAGAGATGATTCCTGCACTTACATGAAAGGAGACACGTGCATGCTTTACTGACTCAGGGTTAAACAGTACTACCTACTGTTCTGTGAAAACTTAATTTCTGATGAGTGTTGCAAAATCTTGAAAGCTTGGAATATGTACAACAATAAACAAACAATTTTCCCTACAATAAATAGAGCAGCACATAAACAATAAGAGATTTGGGGGGAAAAAAGAGCAACAACAAATCTGTTCTGGTAGCATTTGTAGAAACACTAAAAGTTTAGCAATGACTGAAAAACATCTTTCAGCTTTGCAGATTTGCGTGGGCTCTGAACATTTATACATAAGGCATGAATTTTCTGGCAGGGAAGCGGCATTAAACAGCTTTAGTCTGTATTATCTCTGATACACACTTCCACATCAGCTGGCATGGGTGCAGCTGCACAGATTTCCTTCTGAAATCTTCCCACGCTATTATATTTCTACCTGTGGTGAAACAGTCTGCTTCTAAATGAGATTATTGGAACATCCCTGCCATATGTAAAAGGAGCTAATTCTTGCTTAATGAGTGTTATGAGAAGACAAAGTACGGACTGAAGTGGTACAATGGGGAAATGACGAAGAGGCAACTTGCTTAGGCTTATTGTTTGTCTTGTTTTGTAGTTTTTGATTCAAGGTGTGGGTTCTTTTCCTCATAAACAACATATATACACACCTATACTCATTCTGAAGAGTTGTGGGTCCTCTGTTCCTGATCCATCAAATCAGTTTGAGTTGGCTTCATAAGGATCATAATTCATTATCCCTAAATGGATCATGGCTGAAATGTTAAGAGCTGTCCTCTATGTTTTGATAGACCTTAAGAATGTTTTGTCAGCAGCCTGTGCAGCCTCACTTTCATGGAACACATCAACACTTAGATTGCAATATGTTTACACCACTGATGGCATGAGACAACTTTTCCTAGTGCTGAACTGGTTTAATGGAAGATTGCCCTTCCCCACTCAAAAACCTGATTTTGAAATTGATACAAGTGGTTTGCATCCCATTAGGTTCATTAATCATAAAACTTGTATGGAATAAATAATTAAGCATGTCCAGCAAATCTGTTGATAGTGAGAATTAAATCCATTTGAATTATAATGGAGAGTCCCTAGTACATTAACATTATTAGAAGGACTTAGTAGCTCAATGACTTCAGCTCTGTGTTTTATTTTTCAGTAATGGTTTCCTGTTAGCCCTCTATATTGTTGGTCACATGAACAAGTGAGATGCTATGCTTTGGCAGTTTATGCTGTATTTAAACCCTGGATACCACAATCTAAAAGAATGAGATCCTGGATTTATGCCATACATGTGACCCAATCAATTATGTCATTACAGAAGGGATTAGAAAAATTGACAAGGGCAACTTCTTATATTTCAGAATATCGCATCAACTGTCTCAACTCCTGAGATCAATACAATACAATACATCCCACCAGGATGCTATGTTGGGTAACATGCTCAAGTAGGAGGCTTGGACTAGATAACCTCCAGAGGTCCCTCCCAACCTCATTTTGTGTGCTTGTGTGTATTTTGTCATAGGTGATTTTCACGAGAGGTCCCAAAACTCTTTTGTTTGGCAAAATCAAGAGAATTGGTAACACTGGGAAGGTTGGAAAAGTTTATTGTAATTAAGTTTTTCGTGTGTTTTCTAATTCACTGGCTTACCTGCCTCCCTTCACCTCACAGAACTATCTCAGCACAAGTATTTGCAACTCCCTGGATAAATTCCATGCTTTCATTTCTCCTATGCTTTCCTCAACTTAGAGGAGCTAAATTCTCCTGCAGGAAACCTCTAGTCTTGGTTGTGGCTGTTCTGCAACTCACTGGTTTGGATGTGACCTTCAGAAATGCTAAACACTTACAATCCCCTCTGGAATCAGCTGGAGTACTGGGAGCTCTGCAGCTCTGAAAATCAGACTGCACGTACCTCAGTGAATAGAACCTGAAACAAAAAGGCCTGAAATAAAAGTCTGCTGATGAATATATTTAGTCCTTAGAGACTTTGTGCAAATACAGCAGGTGATGTTGGAAACAAAACCAGCAAGCTGATAGAAATGTGAAACCACCCTTTGATATCAGTAAAATAAAAGCAAAGAAAAAAAAATGAAGTAGACAAAGAAAAGAGGAGTTACTTAATCAGTGTGCAACTTAATCTCAGTGAATAATTAGTTGATTTTACTATTTCCTTCCTGTTTTTAAGCATGACTGGGAAAAAATGGCACTCTCCTTGAGCTGTTTTCTTCTGATGAAATGAAAGGGTTGTCCTACCAAGAAATAGTAATGAGGAATTTATTAGAAGAGAGTAGTTGTTAATGTAAAAAAAGTTAGTCTTCTGTAGATGCAGATTATCTGAAGGCCAGTTGCGTGTCTTTTGTATCTCTGTACTGACATATCTTTTGTCATGGTTGGTACCATCTTTACCTTCTTTCTCTGCTTGAAGCTGAAGAAAGCGTTGTATGTCTACGATCATTTTTCTTTCATA
>PPHD01019019.1:0-14288 GCA_002909625.1 Bambusicola thoracicus | reverse complement strand
GACAGCTCTGTCCACACCTCATCCATCGCTTGTGGCTGCTTTGTCTCCTGGCCTGAGGGATGGAGCTGGTGGCTGAAGTTACGCACAGGGCACTTGGGATGCTAAGTCAGAACCAGTGCGGGTAAGGACCTGAGTGCAATATTGTATGGAGGGCAATATTAAGAGCAGCAGGAGGGGTGATGCTGGTGAAGTGGGTGTCCTTCACTCTGCTGGTCGCTGTTGAGGGCGATGGGAGGTATTGGGGCAGCAGCCACGGGCCCATCACTACCACTTGGAGCAGCCCTCGGGGAGGCTCTGCAAAATGTCCTCCAGGTTCTGCTTGTCGGCCCGGATCTCCACCAAGTCGCTCTCAAACACCCGGATCCTATGCTGCTGCAGCTCTGCCTCCTGCTGCAGCTGCCCGAGCTGTGTGGCCAGGGCTCCTGGAGCATTGAGCCGCAGCCGCAGCCGTTCCAGCTGCAGCCGCCCAGCACCCAGCACCGCCTCCGCCTGCATGCCCGGCTCCAGGCCGCCTGGGTGAGGTGAGAGAGTGGGGGTGAGAGACAGGAGCAGGGAAGGATGCAGCCGTGCCCTGACCCTCAGCACCAGCTAAGTGGGAGGGAGCAGGTGCAGCGGGGCATGGAGGCAGGGCAGCGATCACAGATAAGCAAATGGGACTGTGGTTCCAGGCATGGCTGGGCACATCTTCCTCTTACAGATGGATGATGATTTCTAGGCCTTACCTCAGTCTGCTCCTCTTGGAGATGGCAAGGAAAGGCACTGTCCACACACCAGGCATGAGCACATGCTCTGCACACCCCAGTTCATTCTACACAACAGCTTTCCCTGACACACAGCCCCGCCAGAAGCTCTGCTGGGACCCAGAGCCACCTCTGGTGCAGGGCATCCAGCTGAGCCTGGACAGTGCTAATCCCATCCCCAACCCCATAACCCACCGGCATACCCCTGACCCCACACCCCCCAGCTCACCCAAGGCCCCATACCCAGGGCCACAGCCCTGGCCCCGCTCCCAGCCCTCACCCAGGCTGTGCAGCAGATCATTCAGGGTCTCGATGTCTGCCATCAGTGAGCCCCGGGCTTCCCGCAGGCTTTTTGCCATCTCGCTCACCTCCGTCCCCACCTTGCAACACAGACAGACACCTGGATCAGGGACACCGGTGACCCCTGGCTGGATCAGACAAGGAACGGCCCCAAGGCGTTCCCTATTCTGTGCTGCTCCTGATGCTCTGTGCTGCAGACAAAGCCCCTGGACAGCACACAGCCACACGAGGGGACCTGACTCACCTGCTCTGCCTCCTCCAGGCTCCCCCTGAGCTCCTCAGCCACGCGCTGCTGCCGGGACAGCTCCTGCTGGGTCTCATTGACACGTGTGGCGAGCATCCTGGTGTGCTTGCGAGCCTGCTTGCTGCCCTGCAGTACAGCCTGGGCCCTCTGCCAATGACAGAGGTGGGGACAGTCACCCCAGCAGACAGCAGCTGGGGTCCTGCTCCCCGCACCCCCATCCCACTGCTCAGACCTTACTGCTCTCCCCAGCGACATGCACAGCCTCCCCTGCCTTCCTCCTGGCTGCACTGGAGACAGACAAGGAGTTTCCCAGCATTTTCTCTGCCTGTTTAATCTTCTTCTGGGCCTCCACCATCGCTCTGTCCCGCACTTGTGCCATTCTCCTTCTCAGGGCAGCGCGACCTTTCCGATGCCCCAACACCTTCCTCATGCCTGCGGGGACACCCAACCTTGGGGCACCCAGCATGGGCACCCAGGCTGTGAACAGAAATGTTCTGCCCAGAGTCTTTTACCTTCCAAGCTGCCCAGGAGGGACTCTGCACCGGAGAGCACTGCTTTCCCCTGCGAGACTGCTGAGGTGGACAGATCATGAGCAGAGCCAGCCTGGTCCTGGAGCTGGGGATGAGAGGACAGGAGTGAGGCTGGGGAGAGGGCAAAGAGCTGCTGGAGCCCCAGCCCTGTCCCTTGGGTGGGATGCAGGAGAAGGATGCACCCAATATGCCCACAGCTCCAGCTGGCTCAGGGCTTCCCCATCACGTATGTTGTGGCTGAGCAGTGATTACCTGTACAAAGCTTTGAGTGCCCTGCAGGTCCCGGCGCAGCCCAGCTGCCATGCTGAGGGATGCTGTGATGCTCTGCCAAGCTGCTGGCTCCTGCGCCTGCGCTGTCTGCTCCAGTGCTGCCACCTCCTGTGCCAGGGCCCCAGCTTGCACCAGCAGCACCTGCTGTGGGGAGAGAGCTACCAACGACTCCAGGAGGGCATCTCCCAGCACAGGAGGGAGCAACACTGATGGGTACAGGATGGGATGCGAACAGGAGCTGTGTGCTGCTCACCTGCCCTGGAGCAGCCACCTGCTGAAGCTTCTTGGCCATGCCCACATTTGCCTCCTGGATGGCTGTGAGAGTTCTCCTGGCTTCCACTGCCACCTCTTCCATGCCAGCACCCAGCTCCTTCCATGCCTGCTGGATTTCTTCATACCTATGCGGACAGGATGCCGTGGTCACCCAGGGTCAAGCAGTGCTTCAAAGCACACATGGCAGCTTGGGACACGAGGAAGGAGTCTGAAACACGCCCAGCATGGAGCACCCTGGCTCTCCACTTTGCAATGCTGCAGTGCAATGACTTTGTCAGGGCTCAGACATATCCCCAGACCAGGGGGGAGGGAATCCATTGCCCTCTCCCTCCCCCACTGCCAGCTCCTCACCCAGCCTCCAGCTCCCGCTGTGCCTCCTGTGCCACTCTCCCCTCCAGCAGTGTCCTCAGGAGCTCATGGCTGGTGTTGGAGGCACCCAGTGCTCTCCTCACTGCTGCCTCCACCTGTGCTGCAGTATCCCCATGCCTGCAGGGATGAGGAGACGTGGGGAGGTGTCACCGGGACCGGCCTCTGTGTGCTGGCATCAGACAGGGTCAGGCTCTGGGCTTCCCTGTTTCTACCACCACCGACCACGAGTGTGTCCCAGCACAGCAGTTGTCCCCGTGGTGCCCAACGTACCTCTCTGCCAGCAGCCGTGCCTCCATTGCCCAGCGGCTCCAGTTGGTGGGCAGCAGGGGGATCTCCTGGGGAATCTCCTTGCAATGCAAACAACAGCAGTGAGACCCCGATGCCATACCCACACGGATCTGCTGCCCCAAGACAGCCACTGCCATTGGGAGCCCGCACCGTGGCAGCCAGAGTGTCGGCAGCGTGCAGGATCTCCTGCTGTGCTGACTGCAGCACGGCCCTGATCTCTGACAGCAGCGTGCAGGTCTTGGGGGGTCCATGCCTGGAGCAGCCACTTGCCCCGATGGCATTGCTGAGATGGCCCCATGCAGTGCTCAGCATCCCTGCCAGCCGTCCCACCTGTGCCGAGAGCACAGCATGGGCACCTGTGGGCATATAAACAGCTGCTTAGTGCAACTCCTGGCTGTGCTGGTCCCCATGGGTGCTTGGGGTTGAAGCGCCCACAGGGTGGATGCTCAGCCCATGGTGATGCCCACCACCAGCTGCCCCAAAACAGCCGTGGGGCTCATCCCTGCCCACCAAAGGGCACCAATCTGCACCTGGCATTGCCTTGCAGCACTCTGCAGTGCTCTGTGCCATTGCCCTCCCAGGATGTCCTCCCCATCTTGGTCATCCCATTGCTGACACAGGACCCCCTTGCACCCACCTAGTCATGTCACAGCACCCAACATCCCTGCAGGGGTGACACGAGGCTTTCCTCTCCCCAGCCCAAGTGGGGCTGCCTCATACCTTGCAGGAGATGTTGTGTGCTCAGTCCATCTCCCCGGCTTTCATCTCCCATGGCAGGGGGCTGCCCCAGGCGGAGCTCACAGCCCGGCGCTTGCAGCCATTCCTCCACCTCCTGCAGCTTCATCCTGAGCCGCTCCACCTGCAGGTGAGACACGGGGGCACGGCAATGCAGCACAGGGCTGGAGCTCCACACCACCTCGGCAGGGCACGGGGCATACCCCATCCTTCACCAGCCCATAGCAGGTGGGACACGGCTGGCAGCTGGAGCTCGGTGGGTCAGGGAAGAAGTTGGCCTGGCAGCGGTCACACTTGTAGCCCACGAAGCCGGGGCGGCAGAGGCAGGTGCTGTTCTCATGGCACTGCGCACTGGTGGAGCCCAGCGGGGAGCAGTTGCATGCTATAATGGTGGCAAGGTGTCACACCACAGCTGCCAGCCCCGTGCTAAGGGCTGAGCTGCCCTCCATGGTACCTCGGCAGCCCCTGGCTGAGAAGCCGAAGAAGCCGTGCTCGCATCTGTCGCAGCGCAGCCCTGTGACACCTGGCTGGCAGGAGCACTGCCCCGTCACTGCATGGCACCCGCTGTTCTGGGACCCCACTGGGTGGCACTCACAGCTGTGCACCAAGGAGCAGAGAGTGCGATGAGCAGTCACTAAGGAGCAAGGCACAGAGCACCCACTGCGCCCCACTCACCTCTTGCAGCCCACAGCAGGCTGCAGCCCATAGTAGCCATGCTGGCACAGCCCACACGTTCTGCCCAACACGTGTGGGAGACAGAGGCACTGCCCCGTAGCCGGATCGCAGCCCTCCAGCCCCAGGGCTGAGCCATCAGGGTTGCAGTTGCACGCTACGGAGACAAAATGCTGCTTGCATCCCATTGGAATAGTGCAGAGAGGGGACAAAAACCCATCGCTAAGCTTTCATGGCTAACAGCCCATTGCTCAGCCCCTAAACCCAGTGGCTACCCACCCCACTGGGAGGGTCTGGGCTGGGGTGGGGACAGCGGGGCCAGCCCCAGCCATACGTACGTGCACACTTCCCAGCAGGGCTGGGGGCCAACGCGTCCCCATAGAAACCCGGCCGACACTGATGGCACTGCTCTCCCGTTGTGTTGTGCAGGCAGCGCAGGCAGCGCCCGGAGATGGAGTCACAGTTCCCTACAGCATTGAGGTCCACATTCCCATGGCACTGGCAGGGGACGCAGGGACGCACGGGACCCCTCTGCCCCAAGGGGTCCCCGAAAAATCCATCATCGCACAGCTCGCAGCGCTTCCCTACAAAGCAAAAAGTGCGCAGGGGGGTCCAGCTGCACCACAGCCCCCTCCCCACATCCCAACCTCACCTCTCTGCCCCGGGGGGCAGTGGGTGCACACCACCTCCCCACTGCTGGGCAGCTGAGTGCAGGGTGAGCGGCCAGGGCACGGGCAAGGCTTGCAGTCATCGGGGTGCCCAGTGAAGGGGTTGCCATAAAACCCGGGGCTGCAACGCTCGCAGGAGGGACCCTCCGTGTTGTGCAAGCAGCGGCAGTGCCCTGTGAGGTGAGAAATGGAGATGTGCCGCCAGGAGAGATACGCAGCTCCAGGGAGCCACGCTGTTGGTGTGCTCCCAAAGCAGTCGGTCACACTTCCCCCTCCTTGCCCAGCTCTTGTTTGGAGGAGGAGGATGTTGTGAAGGCATGAGGTGGGTGCGGGCAGCCCCAGCATCGTGCCCCACGTCTGCCGGCGCCTGCAGTAATGGGCAACACATTTCCCAGCGCCGAGCTGCCGCGCTCCCAGCCTGGGATGGAAAACACAAGCGGGCGGCCGTGACCCAGCGGGGAGCGAGCGTCTCCTCGAGCCGAGCCGGTGAGTCACAGCCGTCCGCAGTCAGCTGGGAGCTGGAGGAGGAGGAGGAAGGATGCTCGAGGACCCCCGCCTCCACACAGATGCTTTGCTGAATGGAGGGGGAGAAGGAGGGGGTCAGGTGATAGCAGGCAGGTTGTGCAGGAGGGAATGGGCACGTTTCCATTTTCCCCACATTGAGGCAGAGACAGGCAATGGCAAGCAAAGGAAAAGCAGGTGGCAGAATGGGAGGGGGGGGAATACAGCGGAAAGAAGCAGTGCAGGGGCCAGGACAACAAAGCTCTGTCCCGGTTCCCAGGGCTCAGCCCTGTCCCAGCGAGATGCCGGCTGTCTGCAGCCCGATGTCGTGTGTTGCTGGCAGAGCAGAGGCACACGCTGAACAAAATGTTTCTTCCAGCCCTTCCCATCCTGCCCATAAAGTTCAGTTGTTCCTTTCCACATGCCCGGGCCAGGGGCCCCATCTGGATCCTGCATACATCACCTCATCTCCATCTCTTCCCAGCACCAATCATACTGTTACTCGCAGTAGGGATGCACAGAGAGCCAGGCAGCATCTCTGAGCCTCTGCTCTGTGTTTCCCTGACCTCCAGGACGGCTTCCAGCATTCCTCAGAATAAACAAAGACACAGATGTGCTCCCCGTGCACACTGCGATCCAGCAAGCAGAGGGACCAGGTGCGCACCTGAGAGCGGCTCACAGTCTCCGTGCTGGTTGCAGGTGCAGGGCACGCAGGTGACAGAGGGGCCACCAAAGGGGATGTCCCGCTTGAAGCCAGGTGCACAGGATTCACAGAAGGACCCAGTGTAGCCGGGGGGACACGTGCATTCCTCTACCCATCCTGCCTGCATGCCTGCACCGCGGCGAGCCGACGTGAGCTGCACCCAGCTCAGCCACAGCCTGCCTGCAAGGAGGGGGAGCAGCATGGGGATGGGGCATGCACAATGGCCCCAGCTCTCCATCCTGCCTGGAAATGCTCCATAAAGCCACAGGTTTAACTGCTGCTCCCCTGTTCCCAGCTTTATGGGACGCTGTCCGCAGCCACCCACCTGGCCCAGGGCCATGGCTCACGCGGAGGCGAAGGGCGGTGAGGTTGGAGAGCAGGCGCTGGAAGCTGAAGGCTGACAGCAAAGGCTCTGTGCCCTCCTCTGCTTCATGCAGCCTGTTGGAGAAGGCTTCAGCTCAGCTATCCAACGGTTCAGCTCTCAAACAGTGACCTGGGCACACAGAGCTATCCACGGGATCTCAACCCCCACCACAGAGCTTCAGTGTCCCAACATCACCCCAAAGAGCACCACGGCACACCTGAAGGTGATGGCCTGCTTCCCGTCCTGCGCCCGGCTCTCACTGCTGGACATGGTGACCTCCAGCCCCTCACCCTCCAGCACCAGCTGGACCCCAAGCAGAGACACCCCGCTCTCTGCCCTGGTTCCATTCCCCTCCACTCCCAGCAGCAGGGACAGGGGCTGCCCGTAGCTCAGACGCTGGTTCTGCAGAAACTTCTCTGTAGGAAGAAAGGGGAAGAAAATCTGAAGGACACGGACGTACCACTCTTCTGGGGCCTCCGGTCCCAGTTTGGCAGTGGGATGTCACACAAACAGAGCAGACCCCGGGAGCCCAGCACATACCCGGTGCACGGAGGTCCAGCGGCTCCTCTTTGTCCCACTCAATGCCAATCTCCCCATCAGCCCAGTGCAGAGGCACCGCCACCTCCCCCGCAGCTGCAGCCCAGCCTTCCAGCCCTATGGGACAGCACAAAGGAGAGCAGCAAGCCCTCCCCCCTCCATGCCCCCAGCACCCCTACTGCTGCTTCTGGGGCTCCATCCCTGCCCATGAACCCCTCTGTTCTCTTGCCAGGAGCCGGCACTTTGCAGCTCCCCGCTTCACCCAGGCTCTGTGCTCTCACAGTAGCCCTGGCTGCCCCCATCCCCCCACCCTCATCTGTTTATTTGCTTAGATTTGGAGGAAATTGTTATCTTTAAACTTTTGCCCCCCTGCCTGTGCTGCGGCACCGTGGGCTGGAATGTGCAGGAAGCACAGCGAGGGACGGGGTGTAATTGCATTATGGTGGTTTCCTTTGGAAATTGGTGAAACTCTCCCCCGCTCTCAACAGTTATTTATTTCTTCCAGGCCTGCGTGCCCTCCCTAAAGGAGCAGTCCCAAACTGGCGAGACTGCAGGAAGGAAGGGGGAAAGACACTGCATGAAGTCTGGTTTCCTTCCCAGGCTGCGCAAGACAGGACAGCAACTGGCAGAGGGGTTTAAATGCCAGCAGGGTAAATGCTGGCTGTGTGCGCTCAGCTCTCACTTCAGGGTGCAGGCAATGCAGAGCTGGATATGGGTACCCCACATGGGTATGTATGCCCGTACCCATGGTGGGTGCCCATACCGTGCCCCTGCTGCACAGCAGATGGCATGCTTTCCCCAAGCATCCCACATCCACACATATCCCTGGATGCCTATGGGGAGAACCCCCAGCCCGCCTCCTGCCCTGCCCTAGCTCAGCCACAGGCGGGGAGAGGAGGGGGGTAAGGGGGAGAATTTCCCTCCATCCTTTTTGTTTGTAACATTCTGACCCTTTCTTAGTGCTCTGGAAGTCCTTGGTGTGCCCTGCAGTGCCCCCTAAGCCATGGACAGAACACAGAGGGATGGAGGGCCCTGAGGGACAGCCTACCCCTTGTAGAGCTGGGGGCAAAAACAGAGATCTGACAGCAAAATAGAGAACAGGCAGATAAATCCCCCTCCCAGCCATCAGCACCAGCGACTCCCAGAGCAGGGTACCCAACCCCAAAGAGGAGGGATGCTCAGCCCCAAAGAGGAGGGATGCTCAGCCTTTCATAACCTCCTGGCTTTCCTGGCCCAACCCCACCCCTCCCAGGGCCAGGAATTCCATACCTTCCCTGAAGTCAGAGCGGATGTGGGTCACCTCGTAGCCCTCTGCTGCAGTGCAGACGGCAGAGTGGCCATAGCAAAAACAGCTGGTGCAACCAATGGGGTTGTGGGGCTGTAGGTTGAACCAGCCGGGCTGGCATCTGGTATGGGCATGAAACAAGATCACATGGTACAGGGCAGGTAGAGCTGCAGGGAACCATAGTGGCATCCCAGGGGCAGATCCCAGGCTGGAAAGGAGCCACGGCCCCATCCTCATCCTGCAGTACTTACCTGTTGCACAGGTGCCCCTCCACCCTCTCCTTGCAGGTGCAATGCCCAGTGTTGGGGTCACAAGTGCCCACACTGCCCGCAGGGTCACAGGTGCAGGGTCTGGCAGGGTCAAGATGTGGGTATAAGATGAGCCCTGGTCCCATCCCATGTCCCACTATGGCCAGGGCCCCCCTCACCTGCAGCCACCCTCGCTCAGGCTGTGATAGCCATCCTTGCAGCGCTCGCACTTCCATCCTGTCACATTGGCTTTGCAGGTGCAGGTCCCTGAGCTGTCACACTGTGGCTGCAGGGAACCTGCAGGGACACAGCCAACCTGAGCTGCCCACGGGTGACATAGGGACCCTGTGCTCAAGGCCAGAGCCAGGAACTGTGCCACAGCGAGGAGCCCACCCCAAGCAGGGTGACCCCAACCCCCTGTGTGAGCACAAATCCAAATCCCAATAGGTGAGCTCGACAAAACCCAGTGGTGCAGCAGCCCAATGGCACAACCCAAGGCTGGGGAGCACGGGAGCGAACCCTCGCCTCCAACCCACACCCCACACACCTGCGGGGTGGCAGTGGCAGGGCTGGCAGGCGGCCTGCTGTTCCCAGCGGTAGTGGTTCTGCCGGCACTGCTCGCAGTGAGGCCCGGCCGTGTTGTCGCGGCAGTTGCGGCAGTGCCCCCCGTGCCCGGTGCGGCGAAACAGCTCCGCGTCGTAGAAGCATTCCTCCGAGCGGCCGCCGCAGTCGCAAGCTAAGGGGAACCAGGAGGGTCGGTTGGGGCCGTGGGGCTCGGATGAGGGTCCTCGGGGTGATGCTGCGGATGGGGACCCTGCGGTGCTCCCCAACCAGAGCAGCCTCGCTGGACGCGCTCCTCACCACCGCCACGTGCCCGATGCGGGTGTTACTCACGGAGGCACTCATTGGCAGCCTCAGCCGTGCCGCGTGCCCAGGGCCGGTCCTGGTAGAAGGGCTGGCAGCGCTGGCAGTCGGTGCCGGCCGTGTTGTGCTCGCACACGCACACCAGCCGTCCTGCATCATCCGGTGCGCACTCACTGGCGTGACCGTTGCATTTACACCTGCAGGAAACCCGAGCTGCTCTGAGCGCTGCTGAACGGGGATGGTGCTCACAGCGCCGTGCTGGGGTGGCCGTGTCCCCAAGGCAATCGCATCTGGGAGGTCACACGCTGAGGGTGGCCCATGCAGAGCACTAAGCAGCTCCAGCTGCTCCAACCCGGCGGGCTCAGACAGCAAACGGGGCTCCCAGAGCACGCCCAGCCTCCGTGCCCAGGGGCAGGCAGCTCTCAATGAAGTGGAGCATGATGTCTTGCGGCTGGTTTCCTACCTCCCTGCTCGGGGAAGGGCACTGCACAACCCCAGAGCAGCACTGCCGATGTCTCTGCCCCACATCAGCTTCCAACCCCACTGGGGGCTGCTTCAGCTTCTGAGGCTGCAGCTGTGTCAACCCCTCCAGCAGCGTTTGTGTCCCATCTGAGTGGTTTGCCCCTCCAAGTCCAATTCGAGTTCTGGAGCTTCCCCAGGCCCCACGCATGGTCCCAGGATCCTCCCTGCAGCCCTATCCCAGCCCTCACCTGCCGCCAACAGAGAAGTCGGAGATGGCGTAGTAGTACGACTGCAGCACCTTGGGGTCCTTGAAGATGTCGTCCCCAAAGGTATTGAGGCGGTTCAGGGAGATGAGCAGGTCGGTGACGGTCACCCACTCCTGCAGGGGACACAGGGAAGGTGTCCTGCACATGGGACTAGGCCACCATTTCCAACCCCAACCAGGGCACATCCTGCTCCCTTCCTGTCTGCAGGGCAGCGTGGGGGCTTTTCATAGAGTCATGGAGTCATTCAGGTTGGAAAAGATCTCTCAGATCCCCAAGCCCAACCCACCCCACCATGACCACTGACGCATCCTTCAGTGCCACATCTCCATGGTTCTGGAACACCTCCAGGGATGGTGACTCCACCATCCCCTGGGCAGCGGTGCCAATTCCTGACCACTCTTTTGGAGATGAATTTTTTCCTGATATCCCAACTATTTCACCCCGGTCCCAGGGCTCCATGTTGTCACCCCTCTCCCACCCCACTGGCACCTGTAGTGTGGGACTCCCATCAAAATTGTAGGCACTGGGACGGCCCTCAAGGGTGGAGAAGGCCACGTTGCCGCCACTCAGTGGGGAGATGTCGCTGAACTCGTCGGTGCAGAAGGCCACCTGCTCGTTCTCACCCGGCTGCAGGTACTGCCTCTGCCGCTTCCTGTAGGTCTTAGAATCATAGAATCATCGAATCCCTGAGGTTGGAGAAGACCTCTGAGTTCCTCAAGCCCAACCCCAACCCATCCCACCGTGCCCACCAACACATCCCTCAGTGCCACATCTCCACCGCTCTAGAACAGCCCGAGGGGCAGTGACTCCACCACTCCTTGGGCAGCCCATACCAATACCTGACCACTCCTTCAGAAAAGGAAATTCCTAATATCCAACCTTTTCACAGGACGCACTGTAGAACTGGAAGGGCACCCAGGGGCCGTCGGCACGGCTGCGCTTGTAAATGGCGAAGCTCTCGGGACGGCTGGTGTGGAACTTCAGGCGCACGTAGGTGATCTCGTAGGACTTTCCTGGGGACACAGCCACCACGATGCCTTCCTCTCCCATCCCAGTTGGGACAGTGGCCAGCAGCGCCAGAGCCAAAACCATCCCAGTGCTACATCCCACGTGGCTGCTGGCGTTTGCCCAGGGTGGGCAGAATTTGACATCCGTCCATCTGGATGCCACCCCCCAAACCCTGCCCAGCCCCACATCAGCTCTTGACTCCACTGCAGCCTTTGGGTCATTGCATGAAGGCAATGGGTGGGCGGCGTGAGCCAGGAGCTGGGGCAAAGCCAGGGGCCAAGCAGCAGCTGGGGACAATCAGGCCTCGGTGTTCATCATCATCCCCCATGCAATGGGGAGAGGGTCAAGGGCAGTCCATTTCCAGGGAGCTGCACGCCAGGACCCAGACTTGCTGCTGCCTTTGCTGGGCTGAAGACAAACAGAGGACGTCGATCCCTGGGGTGGCCAACACAGCTCTGAAATATCTTGAAAGCATTGCTAAAAAAAGGGAGGGGAACTGCACCAAAGTGAACATCAGAACCGCCTAATTGCCACAGATGAAGGACCGGCACAAAGAGCGGATTGCTCCATCACAGCACCGCTCCTGGCTGCGCAAAACAATTAGCTGCGAGGTTTTGGCTTTATTTGAAAAGATAATGAGTTGGGAATGTTTGAGGGGTTATTCCAGGACTAGGAAAACAAGCCTTTAATTGGGCCCATATGAATACTGTCGCATATGTGCCGCGACTTTGCTGCGGGGGAGCTGAGCCCAACCCGGCTACCGGCGCTGGGGAAAGAATCGGGGACATGGAGAGCGGACCACCCGCCCCGAGGTGAGCTTGGATGGGAAGGTGCTGTGACAGCATGGCTGGGCTGCTCCAGAATTACCTCTCCCCAAAGCCCACGGGACTTGGCTGCACCGATGCTGGTGGGATGCCCTTGTCCCAGCCCCGCAGGCGCCCGTTCCCAGACAGCGCGGCCCCGGGGGACCCTTGGCCAAGCAGAGGGGTCGAGAGAGGGCCGGAGCTGGGAGCTGTGTCAATAAACAGCCCCTGCCCCAGGGGACCCTGCTGCAAAGAGGAGGTCAGGGGGCCCACGTGGGGGCTGCAGCTCAGGCAGAGGAAGCACACTGTGGTTATCCCAAGCGGTGCGTGCTTTTCTCCAGACAGTCCCTTTCGTTGGCCAAATTGCATTCTCTTCCTCCAAAGAAACCCAGAGTGCAGCCCACGATGTCTCCCTGGCAGGCTGGCAGGGCTGGCACACCGCAGGGTGAGGATACCACGGGACAGGGGTGTGGGTGGCAATGGGAGGGGATGGTGACCAGGACTCCCAGCTCCCCAAGGAGCTCCGGTGCCTTTTGCTTTTCCAAATATATGGATATGTTGGGTTCCTCCCTGATATCAAGGCCAATGCAACAGTGCTAAGGGTTAGCGACCCTCTCCGAGTCCTGCAGACTGTAATGCACAGCCGAAGACTCATTGAGAAGTGAGATTCAAGGGAGGATAATCTAATTAATGCCAGTCAACAGCATACAGGTAAACACAGGTCTTGTCCAGCTCATCCTACACGTCATTTCATAATCTCCCCAGGCAGCTCCCCTACACAGTCTCATGTGTGAGGTGGTGGAAGCTCAATGTGTGGATCACAGGTCCACCAGTACAGGTGTGGGTGCAAGGACCCATTTGGGGCCATGTCCTGGGGGCTGCAGGGTCGGGCTCAGCACCAACATTTGGGTTTTTCCTCTGTAACCCATGTGTAAGCATTAAAATATTAAAAATCATCCACAGCTGGGGCTAAGAACAGGGCCCGGGGGCGATGGAAAAGGCCAGGCAGTGATGTGCTAGGCACTTTTTAGTGTGGGAAGATATATGGGGCGTATAGGAGCAAGGAGCCTGGGTACACATGCAAAGGAAAGCACTGGCTGAGGAAAGGATGCAGGGAGCTTGGTGCCATATTACAGCCTTGAATGGGACTGCTCCAGCATCGCTTCTCGTGTGCAGGGGGAGCCCAGAGCAGACGTCTGCCTGCTTGCAGGGGGCTGGGAACGCAGTGACCCCATAGGGCACTCAGCGACCCACTGCCTGTCTGTGCCACGGCCCCTCACTGCCCCCCTGCAGCACACTGATGGCAGAAGACAGCAGAGAACCAAGGCTTTATAGTGCTGGCCAATAGCCAAGATAGTTTAGATGGCAGCAAAATGCAGGAAAAAAAAACGATCCTTTTTAACATGCTAGGCATGATCCCACAGGCTGTACGCACCCTGCAAGCAACGTATTTAAAACAGAGGGTCGGCTCTCAGATGGGGAACCCTGCCAGGGCTGCACGGCGTTTACAGGGCTATGGGTCCCCTAAAATATACGTGGCATCTTCAGTGCTGTGTGGGGATGAATGGGCACGGGGCTCTGCACCCACAGCCCGCAGGGCTCCTGCCTGGCTCCCCCTCTGTAAGCCCACACCAGCTTTGCAAAGAGGAACTGGGGAGCGCACAGCGCACATGCATGGGCACCGCTGTCCTCTCCTTGCAGCGGACCAGAAGATGCCCTTAGCAATGAGCTCTCAGCAAAGAGCACCCTCCCTCCTTGCACCCCGCAGCCTGCACTGGGGCACGGGGCACCCCACTTTGAACCCAGCACCCCGTGCTCCCCTCGCTGCTCCCCTCGCCTGCACCTACCCAGGTGGAGTGTGATGTTGACGGAGTTGGGATGCTGGATGCCGAAGGCCATGGACTGGCTCTGCCACCAGGTGCTCTCCTCCTGGCTGTGGAAGTCGGTGAGGAAAGAGGCGTTGTGGTGCAGCAGCGGGTCGGCGGCGTCGCAGCGCTGGCACAGCTGGCTGGCATCGCGCGCGCCCATCTGCAGGCAGTAATCCTCGGGCGGTGAGCCGCACGTGTTGGTGACCAGCGGGACGCGGCCGAAAGCGGCGTTCTCGAAGACGGGCATGCAGCGGCGGGGCTGCCCCCGGGGGTCGTAGCAGGGGGACGAG
>PPHD01019018.1:0-12515 GCA_002909625.1 Bambusicola thoracicus | reverse complement strand
TTAACCATGGCTTTTTTTTTTTTTTTTTTTTTAATCAAGTAAGCCTCCATACACTACCACATTATTTTAATTTGGTTTAACTACATACATACTTCATATTTACCTTCATTTTGGCTGGCATTTTACAGGCAACGGTACTTAGTATGGATGAACACTGTAGTCCGTAGTGAAGACCCAAAAGATCGAAAGATCATCATAACATCACCCTCCCTGCCACACTTCTCACTGAAATTTGGTGTTTACTTTACTCTGATGCTGGATTGATATCCTAGGAAAATCGTTACTCCCCACATGCTTCTGTCTCCATACACTTTCTCTGCATGTCTCCTACTGCAAATAGTCAGAAGCAGTGTACTGAGTGATTGATCTTTGCTATTACCTAACACGATTTTAGATTTGGAATCCTTAGGTGAAGACCAAATATCGTAAAGTATTTTGAAGTCACACTAGGACTTTCTTTTTTTTTTTTTTTTTTTTTGGTAAGCAGACATGATCTCTGACAGTGTCATTGGATTATAGGCCTACTCTGATCAACTACTTATGATAATACTACACAGAGTCCACATTTTTTAGCACCATTTCTTCACCAAGGTTCATCACCATACTCACTGTTGCTTCCTACCTCTTAGCTTGTGCTTTGCTAGCTTGGAGCTCTTGCACAGAGGTCACTCATCTCTACCTGCACTATATTAATATGAAAGAAAAACCTTGACCACATACATTTTGGCTATATGAGGGTGCTCTTCTTTTTCAAATAAATACAGGTCCAATGCATACACTAAAAATCACAACCGTCTGCTTTTATCTCCTGTTGGCCATATGTGAACATTTCCTACATTTGGCCTTGAAAGCTTGTGCTTTACTCTATTCTGCTGCGATCAGAGCGTGCTCCAGGCTAAATGCTGAAATGAATCCTGCATGTCTCTAGACCAAACCTTTCAGTTTTGTGATCAATAGGTGTCAAGGATGAACTGCTGTTTCTTGTTATCAAAAACCTCCCAACCATACCACAACGTATACCTTATGCCATCTTAACAGAAATCTGATTGTACAGTACAATAGCAGCTTTTCAGGTCAGCAAACTATTTTCTCAACTCTGCTCTGTATATAGATACATAATTTTATCTTCTGTGTCTATCTTTGTGTACATATGAGAACATATGTTTAACATGTCTGACAGACATTAATGCCCTTTGAGCAATTCACCTGGGTTGTTTTATCTTTCACAAAAAAGAAAGAAATACCCAATAGCGCACAGCTGTCAAAAGTAACTTCAAATCCTGCTTCCTTCCTGCTTCTCAGCATACTGAGGAGAAATACTACTTTACAGATGTGGCATGTAAAAAACAGGAGGCTATCATTATTTATTATATTGGACTTACCTTCAAGTAAGCAAGAAAAGTACTGGATGAGAGATAAATGATAAAACTCCTCTCTCAGCTTTCATCCATCAGTAGAGCTTTTAGAACTGACATATGTAACAAGCATATGGCAGCCATAAAAGCAACATCAGCATTCACAAATTAAAAAAATAAAATAGAAAGCCAAAATAATTTTATTCCACCTACAATAAGCCTAGGATGAGCTAGGAACAAAGCAGAGTTTTATCAAAGCCAGAAGGGATATTAAACTGGTTACTTAACTGGAGCAGCCAGTTAATAGACACTAGCTAAAAGCCAGCAAACACAAAGTTAACAGCCCCCAGTGAACATGTCAGCAGTACCACACGTACCCTCCACGGTGACAAAGTCAGAGGCCATTACCTACAGAAAATGTCTTTATTACAAATTCTTTTAGCATCACAGCCAACAATAACTTTGTTGACAGACACAGAAAGGTTTTCAGCAGGTACAAAACTGGACAATTCCAGGTAGTTTCCTCACACAAATGTGAGACACACCAGTAAAGCCTCACTCTACATTTAGAAAAGGTATAACGAGATGCCACACATTATTCAGTTATTGTTTCCTTTTACTCTCTTTGAAAGTCTTATTTTTCATTCCATTCCCTTCTCTGCACCCAGTGAGAGAATCTTCTTCAGAATAAGAACAAGATGTGTAGGCAGTATTTATTTTCTTTTCAGAAACCATCATGGCACAGCATAGTACAAACTACCTGAGCACTGCTGGGATCTCTCACTAGTATAGTATTCAAAAGTGAAACCCGACAACTTGTCAAAAGATTCTGTTTTTCTGAAACCTGCTTTAATTTGAGAAAGATCACTTTCCAGATCATTGTGGGACCATAATATGAGATTTTGATTCTGTCTTTTTCCTCTTGTTTTTCTATGATTGTTACCCAATCACTCAACCTTTGCAAGTCCCTGTTTACTCTCTCAGGCTACAAGCCAGCAACTTTTTATTTTATTTCCCATCTTCCTTTTGGTCTTCTGTGGAGCTTCATGATTCTGCTATGAGAACGTCCCCCTGCCTTAGGTAATAAAGCTGAATCAGTCCAATACCTGGTGCTGTGGGATGTTACTGAATAGGACTGCATGCTTGCCTCAGTGTCTTAGCTAAAGACAAAGAGAGATACGTAATGCACAGTCTGGTATTTGACCTGAAAAAGGTTTCTTTCTGTGATTAGAATTTGAGTTCCAGGCAAGTTAACTTCTGGCCAAATTGATTTTCCCACCCTTACAGAAGTGAACTCTGTTCCTTGTTATACGAGTGTAAATCTGCAGCAAAATCTTTGAACTTCCAATGAGTAATTCTAGATTTATGCCTGAGTAATTGAGAGCAGAATGTAGCCTCTTGGTTGCTCATAAATATTACACGGTTTAAGATTTCTATCCTCCAACACACTTGTGAACATTCCAGTTCTTTGCCCCAACCCCCTTTTTTCCTTCAGGCTCTTCTACAAGTTGACATCATAAATATTTGGAATTTTCAACACAACACTTCTTTGGAAATATTCTACTTCCAAGTTAACAGACAGTGTAATTCCTGAGAATGAAAATATCAAGAGATGCTTCCCCCCCCTCCACTGAAAATATCTAAGAACAGTATGGAAGAACTTTTCAGCTCTTTTTCAAGACTGAGGAACATTTTATTAGTACCATCTTATTAATTCATTTATAGACTGCTGCAAGTTTGATTAGCAGACAGCTCAGAAGTTCTCTAATAAGTACCTTTAAAATGTTGCACAACTATTTTGTAACCATTCAACTTGTTATAAATACAAATCATTTCAATAAAAAGTAATCTTTATTTTCTGAGTAAATTTTATTCCTGGTATCCGTATAATTAATTCCAGTGAATTCTGCCCTAGAAAAAAAATGATTTTTTTGTTTGTTTTTATATTATATATCAACAACTCATTTGATTTAACAAAATATAAATCCTTCATACAACTCCTGTTTAAAAATTTATCCCCATAGGCTTTCCTTTGAACCAATTTCGTTGATACATACCAAATAGCCATCCTTTGTTTGCCATCCAGAGAAGCCAGCAGGGTCACAGAGATATTCCAGAGCACACTAGTGGCTTCAACCCATCCTGTCTGTCCAAAAGCACAACAGTACCTGAAGCTCAGAAAGATCTACACTGTCCAACTGGGACTAGAGTATTGATGTTCTTTGATCTGGGATTTCAAGAATGCCACACTTCCCCCCCTTTGATGAAAGACAGTTGGTTTCAATTAAATAAAAATAAAAACATTCAACAGGAGACTTACCCAACAGGAAACAGAGTTGAAGTGAGTCAGACCTTAGCATCATACCTTTTGGATCTTACCCTGAGCTGGCTGTGAATATCCCCAGTCATTTCAGACTTCAGCTTAGGCCACCTTTAGTTCTCACTAATTATATTTGGATTTACATAGTACAAGTGAAAGAAAAATCTTACAGACTTTAACTATTCCTTAAAAAGACTCTGAGCAAAACTGTTGAAAGGACAGAGTTTTAAAGGTCTCTGAGTACCTTAATTCTCATTGATTTCAATGAAAGGGAGGGGAAAAAATCCATCCCTAATTGCAGTGGTCTCAGAGAACCCAAGAACCAAGCCCAATTTCCACAAAAATCTTTCCACAGACAGAAATATTTCCATACACTTCGATGGCCACATGTGCTCAATAGTTCTCACTGAAGTATTCTGAGGCTGGGATTATATTATTCATTTATTTAAATTAGTTCAAAGAAAATGTAGAAATTAGTGGGGATGGTAGAAACTTTAGGACCATTATGAGATTTGCTTAAATTGGCAGGCCAAACTACTCAGCTTCACTTCTCTGAACTCTTTGAAACAAATCCGGCTTATGCAGAAGCTCTTATGAAATGATTAAAAAAATTTATCAAGGCTGGTTTTAAAAATGTATTTATTCAAATTCTCCAATTCTGCTGGCAGCCAAGTTGAAGTCAAAACTCATCTGTGAATGGAATAAAATCATTTGAAGGGCAGCGGGTTATGTAAAGGCTGAGACTTCTTGTCCAGAACTAAAACAGTGAATGTTATATTGAAAGTTATATTCCAAGGAATCAGAAAAGAATTTAGAACCTGAAAGGCTCAGATACTTTCAAAATTATTTTGAATTGAAATAAACATGTTGGTTTTCCCCTTTTCACAGGACACAGCCATTGATTTTTGCCATGAAACTCATACTATGAGCAAAACTTCTATGGCAAAAAGTCTTTAAGTTTACAGCTCCCATCCTTGTCCCAGGGTTTTCACCCTAAGTGTAGGAGCCCCAGAGTCTTTGTGAAGTCTACTGGAAACCTTCTTATAGCCATTGATTTTTGGTAGTTCAGGCTGTGGTATAATAGCAATGGAAAGCAGCAGCAAACCTGGGTACTCTTTTTTTCGATGAGTTTTTGCAGTATGTAAGAGTCATAGCCACAAAGACCCCAAGTACTGCAAAAAGAATGTATTTCAACCTCACCTGGGAATGAAAAGTGAGAGAGTTCATCTCAATTTTGCTGGTGATTCCTAACCATCAACTGCTATGACAGCCTGTTAGAAGAGTTCTCAGCTACTAAGCAGAAGACACCATGGGGATCTCGCAAAGAAAATGGCTGTGAAACATTATAACCTCACAGTCAGCTGAATGAACAAAATCAGGCACTTTCAAACAATAGATGACAGTTATGAAGATTTTTATATAAGAATGAAGATGCAGCAGAGTCGATACTCAGAAAAAGTATCTACTTGTAGGAAAATAAAGGTGGTAGATTATTTGTCTATCCAATCATCTATCTGTGCCAAAAATGTTATAAGAACATGGCTAATGTCTAAAATATTCAGGGAAAGGATCACATAGTAGTTATTATTTTCATGATCATTTTATTCCTATAGTTATGTACAGAAAGAGCAAACAGTACTACTGTATTCTTATGCTTAGAGTAAGGGACATTTATGAGTCATGATTTGGATTCTGTAATAGTTTCATCATTCTACTGTCCTTCAGGCTGATCAATGAAGGAAAAAATCCAGATTGTTATGCACAGCCCATGACTGCACTTCAGTTAAAAATCCTATGACTTAAGCTGCCTTCTAACCCTCCTAAAGCCCTTAATTATATAGGTTTGAAAATGCACCCTTATAGCTATTTTGTGCCCAGATTGAAATTAATACTTATATTTTCTTCCCCTTTTTTAAAAATTCCATACTTGACATCATTTTTATTTTTATTTTTAAGATTCTATACTAAGTACAAAGCTTTATTAATGAATAGCTTTTAAAGAAGCTGAAAGTCACCAGAAAATTTTCTACTTGTAGTGCAAGCTATTTTTAAATACAGTTAAGGGATCTATATAGCTTATTCAATGTATGAATAAATTACTGTACTTAATGAGTTATTTTTAATTTACTTCCTCACATTAAGACAAAGCAGATGAGGTACAGATTAAAATGCATTAGTTCAATTATAGCTAAAGAAGCCAAGGCGGACAAGCTGCCTTAAGCTGTACTGTAGCGTAATGTGCTTCCTAAGGGTTTGATCCTGCAGCTTTACCACATGCTTAGTTCTCACTGCCATCAGAAAAGTTCCGTCATCAGATGCAGATTTGGGCCCATAAGGACGTATCCATTTCAAGCCATTAAGAAGGGATTGTGAGCTGGAGCTGGTGGGAGTTGTGCAGCTACAGGACAGTAGCTGGCTCTGAAGTTCTCGCTAATTTGTTCACCACTCTTTGAAGTACAAAAGCAGAAAAGGAAACCACATGAAATATTAAATCATCCCATACTGCCAGGAAGGTTCTGAAACAATTAAAACCTGCTACTACTAAAATGTATTTACATTAATTGGTTCTCCAAGAAAGCTAGGAAAATTGTGACAGAAGGAATAAACTTTCCTCTTATAACTCTGACAACAGAGAGCATGTTTGGTTCTTATTCACTGAGCAATAAAATGCATGTTGATGACTGAAAAAATAACTCTATAAGCATGAGCTGCTTGATTTCAGGCAGTGAAAATTTTCATTAGGAAATTGATTTAAATATTTCGCAAACTTTGAAGCCACACAGCCATCATAGTTGAAAATTTGGAGTGGAGCTTGTCAAGGGGAACTTGTAAAAAATATGAGTAGAAAAAATGGCAAAAGAAGAAATGTTTCAATAAAAACTAGGGAAAAAAATCTAGAAAATTTACATTTCAGCCTGAAAACTATTAAGTATAAATAAATCCTTCTTTACTTCTTAAAGGATCCTCTTACTCCTTCATCATCTCTATAAATTACGTTATTCTTTTTCAAAATTCTTTCAAATTGACCTGTTTAAATTAAGTCTCCAAATCAACCAGAGATTAAATTCAGCCAAAAACATACTCAAAAGCTTGTCTTTGCTACATTTCTTCAAAAGAAGTATTTAATTCTTCATTTTGAGAGTGTTTTGTTTCAAAACTTTCCAGATGCTTCACTTCAGAATGTAAAAGAAAAAAAAAAAAACATATAAAGCATATTAAATCAAACAATATATTTTTGTCTCTCTAAAACAATTTTAAAAATTTAAAATAGATTTGCACAGCTGTAGGACATAAAGAATAGCTGATGTTGGCAAGCAGCTGTTGTGCAACAAGCATGTTTCGCAAACGAGTCATAATTGTCTCTCTTGAAACTTGTGCTCCCCCATCTGTCTGTTGTATCCGTTACAGAGAGGAACATGTCTCTATCAAATTATGAACTACATTTTGTATTATGTTAAAACACATGTCTAAACTTGCCCAAAGCAAACCTATCGAATTACTTCCCAGACAGCTGCTCTTCCAGCAAAAGATGCTTGAAATCTTGGTGGAAGAATAGCATAAAAAAACCATTGAAGATGCAGTTTGAAACCTGTCTCTTCAAATGTTTCACCAGTGTCAGCTCACAGAACAGGCATTTAATTTTACACAGGTCAACAGTAGGACATGGGAAGACAACTGAATGCAAAGGAGCATCTTAGAAGTTTAAAAGAAGTCCCTGCTATGACCTGATCTGTACCAACAGAAAGGAATCACTCCAGGCAGAGGGATTCTGCCTATCTTAGGATACACACAAGCAGGTAATCACTCTGTGCATCTTTATAGGTCTAAGTTTAGGCAAACCAGCCTCAGTTGTAAATATACTCAACAGATGGATACTAGAGGCTGGTTAGAGGATTAAACTAATCAGCCTCTTGAGAAGTCTGTTTCCTTCTACTCACCACTCTGTGGTTTTCCCCTAGGTATGAACAGATTTCAGACACTCATGGTTACAGCTTCCAGTTGTAAAGCATATGGGAGAAACGCTGCATTAAACTATCCATAACTTTATCCTTGTGCCCCCAACACTATTTCCACCTCCATCTCATAACCCTTTTACGCCTTGGTAGTGCCAGTCATGTTTATGAATTGAACTGATCATTTTTAAATAAGATAAAGCTTATTATTAAATAAATTAGTTTTTGTTTGTTTGTTTGTTTTAAGGATAGAATAAATTACTTAATCTGAGTCCAGCACAGTCCATACTCCATATTTTTCCTGAATATTTGGGACATATGAGTAACTCAAGGCAGCATTGACACTGAACATTTTGTACTGTGAAACCATGACATCTATTCAAGCAGTACAATCTTATCCTGACAGGCAAGAATCTTGTAATGTGCTATTTAAAGGGTTAATGAATTCCCCTGAAGCCAAGTTCCTTGCTTTCTTGTCATGCTATTCCTTAAAAAGGTTAAAAGATCATGATCATCTCTGATAGAAATGAAGCTCTGATGGAAACCACTGGGAAAAACAAGAAATGTTGGTTTGATGGGACCCCTGGAAACTGCCTTGTTCAGCTTGTCAGATGACTTTTTCAAGCTGAGACCTAAAGGCTTCCACAGAGTGAAGCTGCAGAGTCTCCTTGGACCAACTACACTGTCTTCGCAATGAAAGAAGTTTGGTCTTAGACAAACTTATTTTTTTGATTATTCCAGGCCCTTCAGAAATTAGATCAAATAGGCCAAATATTCTCATAGGATATGTAAGATTTTCTATATTATCTCACTGCAATTCACATGCCCTCATTTGGCTTGGTACAACCAGTGACAAAAAAATCCAGTAAGATACACAAATACTCATATAGCCAAATGATCAAAATTCCCTTCTCTAGCTAGAAGGATATTTTCTCTTTATGTGACTTCACTGTGTATTTCCTTAACTGAAATGTTTATTAATTTACCAGTCAAACTACAACCATACAAAGTACTTCAGTATACAAAACACTCAATTCTCCACTGATACTAACAATCCAAGGATCATTGGTGCTGACTAGATGTTAGTCCACTGACCATCACAAACATAGCCTAAGGGCTCACCACGGGCATTGCATTGATCCCAAGCGTGGAGAGGAATGTCATACCTAGGCCACATGAGCCAGATCACCACATGAGCATTTCTTGAACATCTCCCATGAAGAGGTTTATATAGCTTTACTAAGTGACCCATTCCAGCACTTTACCTTCAAAACACTGAAGAATCTCTTCCTGGCATCCTGTGTTTTGGTACCAGTATGATTCTGGCTCAAGACAGCTTTGGATGAGAAGGCAGCCAGTGTACTTTGGCTACAAGTAGTATTAAGGTTGTTGCTCTTGTAATCTGGGAAGGTGCCCTACAATCTTTTTTTGTGGGCAACATCTCAGTAAGTTCAGTCAAATTTTATTCTGTCTAAGAAGTTTAAATTCTTGGCTACTAATTACATCACATCTCATGCTGTATTTTTTTTTTATACCACAGGATTGCAAATCCAGAAGGAAAAAATAAAGAGCTATCATAACCATATAGAGAAAAAGCATACCAAAAGAAGCTGTTTAGGTATGACAAAGCAAAAGATAAACCAGATGCAAAAGCATTTACCTCAAAGTATACATAGATTTTAAAATGAAAGTTCATGTTTCTGTAAACGTTCCTTTTTACAACAATCTAGATGTGGCAGTTTCTAAAATCAGTTAATTAGTGAGAATTGTGCAAGTAAATCTTTTCGACGGTTCTTAAAATTCCCTTTGATTTTCTCCTGAATGATCACTTCAAAGAAAAAAATGTAATTTGATGAGGCTACTATTTTTAGATTCAATTGCATCAGTTTTATACAGCAAGGTAGGGTCTTCAATAGTAGTCTTCAATAAAAAAAAAAAACAAAAACACAAACTTTTATGATTATTAAATAAGAGTGCATTGAACATGACTGATTTTCTTAAAATATTTTAGAGCTCAGAACATTGGTTAGTAATTTAAAAGTGGTTAAAGAAAAAGAAAATACTTTATCTGCAGCTTAATACTGTCAAACATCTATGTGCCATAGTTGCTCAAATAGATCCATCACTGTTTTCACATAAGGCAGGGGCAGCCCTCATCACGCCCTACAGCTTTTGACAGGTCTGAACATAAGCAGAACTCCTGCTTTATAACCTATAAAGATATAGAACATTCCCTATTTCCCACTGTGAAAGAGCAGACATTTCAAAATGCAGATCTGTGGGTAGTGGCTACATCTAAACAAAAGGTCCTTGGACACTGTTTGAGCAGCCATAACCACTGGCAGCCATACACAACTCCACACTGTTCCAGGCTCTCATCAGCTTTCTGCCCTCCCTTCATCTTCCCACCTTTCCCTCAGATGCACTTTCATCAAATCCTATCTCCGGAGAGCAGTGGAAGCAGAATCTTGGAAAATAGCTCATCACATGTTCACAGGTAGATTAGGATGCTACCTTAAAAGCAGACTGAGGCACCAGACTCATATCTTTATCTTCTCTGTACTGCTCAGCCAGCATAAAGGGTGTCATTCTGATTACAAATAACCATGGAATAATGTCTTGTTGGGTCTATGTTTACATCAAGTAGAGAGGCAATACAACTGACAGACCTGGAGGACAATCTATTAGCCATTTAATAATATGGGATTCTTCAGCCTGCTCTAATGTACACCATAGTCCACACCAGCCTCTACTGCAACAGAAATCATGCCTACCCATTTTTTGATTGTACCTGTGATTCTTAAATCTGTTTTACAGTAAGAGATTAAAAGTCTGCATGCATGTGTATATGGATTGGTTTCATTTCTAGTTTTTATAAAATGCGTGTTTAATGTTCACTCAGTTTTGGTCTTCTAATTTAAGTCCTGGGCAATTCAGTCTTGATTTTGACCACAGAATTATACCCAAGCACTCCAAAGTAATGCGTACATTTGGATAGTGGTTAGAATTGAACAAATGTGAAACCAATGTGAGTTAAAAAAGACACCGAACAGACATGCGTATTTTTAGAATCAATAGTGTTCATTCAATGAAAGAGGAATCATTATTATATGAACAGAAGCCCAAATCTACTACGTGTCAGTTCGTAGGTAGGTGTGAAATCCACAGAGACTGACTTTTTAAACCTAGAAGCAAAGTCAGCCCCATTTCTAACATTCATAAAACAAAATGGTTGACAGTGCTTGCCATTGCATTGTTTCCAAACACAGAAAAATTGACCAAAGAAATATATTTTTTTTTTTAAAAAAAAAAAGGTAAGAGAACTCTGGATGAGCATCAGTACTTCAGCAGTGTTCATAACGAACACATCTTTCACATCTGATACACACCAGTATTTTTCAATAGCTTTGTATGGCTTGTCTTTTTCTTTAGTTCACGCCAGCATTTGAGAACAGATACATATGCGTGACTTTTTTTTTTCATGTGGAAACAGCAGGAAAAGCTTGATAAGCATGGTGCAACTCCGTGTTTGTAAATGGAAAGGAAGTATTCCAAATGAAGCAAGATTAGAAATCAAGGATCTAAAGAAGGACCAGAGATTCAGTTTGTAGTCTAGTCCAAGAATAAATGTTTTTTTAAACTCTACATTTTATTATTTTTCCATATACAAAATCTTGGAAACCAAATACATCACGAACACAAGTGTATGCATCTGGTTTCACGAAATTATTATCACAACATCTTATACAGTTTTGATCCAAAATTGTAAAGTCATTTTAGAAGAGAAAAAATATATCTAAAGACTTGTATGAAGCAATAAAAGATAAATGCAGGTCAAGAACAATCCGTCCCTTTACAGCAAATGCAATAAAATTATGCACAGAAAAAGGCACTGGAGGACTAGAGATAGCTCCATGGTGGGAAGGAAGTAAAAAGACTACTAACACCTCTGTTAATATAACAGGATATCTCATTTAATCACATCCCATATTACAAAGTGCTCCATATTAAAATTCGCTTCTGTTATACAAAGATTCAGTGTTTATAAACTTTATGTGTCTCTAATGTTTTGGCAAATATATCCCAAGCTATTACAAATGGGGATAAATCCACAAAACTTTATCGAAGCTCATATGCCACAGAAAATACAAAAATGCCTCATATTTTTGCACTGCTACTTTTGTTTCAGTAACTTCCATTTCAGTTCTAGTGGGTCAAATTTTGCTGCTCCCTACAACTTCGTTCCCATGCAGAATTTCTGAACTAACATCTCCTCCTGACATTCTGCCAAACACGTTGCCTTCTAGGTGACACCTCCTCTTATTTTGCTCCAAAGACTGTTTTTCCTCCCATATCCTCCCCTGACACTTATGGCAGAAAATTTACCTGAAACTTTTCATGGATTTCAGTATAATTATCCATTCCCTCGTGAAGCAGTCAAAGACAGCATTCAAAATACCTAAGGAGCTCTTAAATTAGGCAAGCTGATTTTGAGAATTAAATAACTTAATGAAGATTCAGACAATCACTAAAATGACCCCATACACATAACTGCAAAGCACGTGTAATATTTTCAGGCCTTTTAAAATCTGCTTTTAATAGATTCTCTTTTTAATGTTTTTTTCTAACAGTAAAGGTGACAAGCCAATAAAAATATTTGGCAAGTCAGTTTTTGCTACAGAAGAACATAAGGAACCCAAGTTAGGACAGATACAACAGTCTAACCAAGTCCATGCCTGCCATCCTTGAAAGCAAAATTGTTCTATAGTTCACCACAGAAAAAGCAACAGATCTGTGGTTTTGCTACAAAATGGAACTGAACATTTAATCTCAATTTGTGCAATAGTCCAAGGGAAAAAAAAAAAAGAAAAAAAAAAGAAAAAAAAA
>PPHD01019017.1:0-14288 GCA_002909625.1 Bambusicola thoracicus | reverse complement strand
ATTTATTTCCACTGAAACTACAATCAATACAAAGAACACAATAACACCGAAGAGCAAATTCTTCCTGTGCATTCCTGCCTCACACAACAATTTTTCCCTGTGGTTCCTTTTCATGGGAGCTTCTGCTCCACACCGAAGCCTGCCTAATGCCCTCAGCCCCAGAAACGTGCTTTTTCTTACTCTTGTTTTCTGGATTGATGAAGGCCTGTGATCCCCAACTCAGTGGTGCTGTTCTTGCACCACACGTGCTAGAGGGGGGCAGTTAATCTTGTTCTCCTGAATAAAACCTACTCAAGGTCTGTCTCTATGTTGGATACATTTCCTTGACAGAAAATTGGCCTAGCTGGGTTAGGGATGCAAAAGGAAGAAGGAGAGCCAGACGTACCCATCTATGTTTGAAGCAGGTGCAGTGCTGAGCATTATAAACCACGTTTTTTCAAAAATAATTTCCTCATCAAGAGCAATTAATCATCAGATTACTTTTGTTTCTTGTACATTTCTCTCAGGAGAGACCTGAATGCTGGAAAATCTGGGCAACTGCAAGACTTACATAATTGATCTTCTCGTAACAGTCATGTGGGCCTATAGTCCTCCTTCGTCCTCCTTTACTTGCAATTTCTACAGTTACACTGAGTAACAGAGATGGAGGGTGCCTATGAACAGCAGCCCCACTGCTCATCCAATCCATGCCCCGCCCATGGCTTTCAGCATGGACAACTGTTCATAATGGAGCTATCAAACCCACTGTCACTTGTGACATGGAGCTGAAGTTTTAATCCAGGTCTGCAGAAGAAGAGGTTTTGTTAACTCTTGCACTAGCAGAACTCTCATCTAAAGTATACTGTTGCAGTTAAATGCTTTGCCTTTTAGTGCTGCAATAATTTGTATGTGCTATTACCAATTACTGATTAATTAAGCAAAGATGCAGTTTTAGGAAGTGTTTAGTATAGTGTTTACTTTCAGTCCTGTGGCATCTAAATGTCATCCCTTTTAAAACATGGTAATTACAGACATACAAAAATGAGTATTATTTATACAACAGACCAAAATGCATGGCCTTAGGCACAAAGTAATGCATAATTGCATATTCAGCCAATTTCCTAAATACATGATATACACTCTTTGTGGTGTTCACAGTTTGTTCCAAATGAAGGTCTATGGAGTAGCTGAAGTAAGATCAAGAGAAAAAGAAACTTTAAAATTCCTTCCACTTTCACAGACAAATATTTTTTAACTTGAGATTCTTAATCTTCAACTACGAAAAGTGGGAAGGAACAAAACAGCCACCCATACAGAACCAAAGCAAAAATCCCTGTCCTCGCAGCTGTATCTGATAGTGCTCAATAGTAGAATGCCAACATCTAGATATCAGAGCCACAGTCCCTGAAAGCAGCCCTTGCTTTATGATGAAAATGTTGACAGGCTTGGAACTACAGCAGTGCTAATAATTAAAAGAAGGATCATATGGCTGACCTCTTTGGCAATTATCTGTCTGTTCTAGCAGGATGCACAGTATTGATTTTAAAATGTTCTGCCTGTAACCTCATATAGTACAGTAAGGTGTTTTGGTAAAAGGTATTCCAGTTTTTAATGTTTAAGTCAGTGTTGTGTGGTCAGGAGTTTTGTCATTGGGATTAGGATGTGACCTCTCCATGGATACCAGGAATCTGGATGGCAGTAATGAGGTGTCCTTTTAGAGGCAGGATGCTGGCCCCTCCCAACCAACATAGCAGTAGCTAAGGAGAAGATTCCAGCAAAAAGTTGAGCTGGGGGAAGGGAGATATTGTTTTTTATCTTCAAAGCGAAAGCCCTCAACATGCCTGGTGCTCTGTGTTCCCACTGTTGTCCTTTTACATCCCATGACCTCCTCCCCATCCTAGAAATCTCCTTGTCTGAAGATGGCTGCAGGATGAACACTCGAGCATCCTGCTCAGGTGAGGGGCAGCCTGAACTGTATTAAGGTACATCTCACACCTCAGTCTTGATATGAGGGCTCTGATCTGCCAGGTCCCTTCAAGACCACTTGATATTTTGAAATTACATCATCTAAGGAATCATGAAGAAAACAAAACAAAACACTGTAAAAGAGATGTGTGGGAACTGCCAGACAACAGCTGCTTTTCTTCATTCTAAAGATGAACCTGCTGCAGCTTTAAGAGTAGCATTACAAATTAGAGATAGCTAAGAGAAGCAGTTGGCCCTCCTGAATAAAATGATTCATTTCTAATATGATTAGCATGTGTTACATATTAGAATGAAACTGAAATGTAAGTTTGAAAAGAGCAATTGTTGACAAGGCAGAAGAAAAAGGTTGACGTGACATTTTCTGCATAAATGAAGACTTTGAGGAAAAAAATCTACTTTTAATGTTCATTTTCAAGATATTCCTATTGAGAAGCTATTAGTGACTCAAATGTCACTTAAAAAAAAAAAATATATATATATATATATTCTATTGACATGGAAGATATTGCAGATGAGCTGTTTGAAGAGCTGCAGGCCCGTAAGACATACAAAGAATGCAGAGCACTTAGCACTTCTTTTAACTAAGTAGGACATTGCTTAAAATTACTACTGCAAATTATTTCTTATTGGTTAGGCAGAAACAAAAAATACACTCCTACGTATCACTTACATAATTTTTACAGATTTATTAATGAACTGACCATAAATGATCGATTACTGGAGTAGACACACTGAACTAGAATAGGAATAAATTTCTGTAGTTTTAGGCAGTGGGATGGAAGAGCAGAGGTATTCAGGACACAGGATTTTTGATAAAAATGGACTGCCATTCTGGTTTCTTGATTTTTTTTTTTTTAATTATTTTTTTTTTGTCCTTTGTTTCTTTAGTTTGGATAGCCTTGTATTTGCACTTCAGTAATTCAGGTGCTGCAGGAGAAGGCTTGGAAAACCCCGTGTAATCTGGGTTGGTCTATACTTCGGGGAGCTTTAAAACTCTTCATAAAGGAGAGCAACTTAGTTGAGAATCCCAAGGTGTTATGGCTAACAAATTTTAAATTAGTGATCTTGGAAAATTTTTCATGGCTTCCTGATTGGAAAAATGGTCCTTGAAATCCAAGCATGAGTTTCACAAAGGCACATCTTTCAGTATGACTTCCCTTTTCACATCTCAAGACCAGAGATTCAGCAAGAACACTGGCTGATATACCAGTCATATTGCACACCAAGGCTGCCTTTGAGATGAAAACTGTAGCCCGATAAGAAATTCAGACTTACAGCTTTACTGCAAAAAGTGTAAAAGGCCTTGCATGATCGTCCATATTCCAGATGAGGACACTGTAGGCATGGAGAACTCCACTGACTCCAAAACCTAATATGTCTGATCTGCTAAAATACTGTGAAGCCCACATGATGTGGGTGAAATAATTTTTTGCCAGAAATTTCTGACATTGAAATTTAGATGTAGTTTCATCTCTGCTACACGTGTTGTGTATAATTTTGGGATAGTTACTAACATTTCCATACTAATTTATCTGCCACCAGCTCTCAAAGCAATTTTGTCCTCTAGTCTTCTGTTTTGTTTAATTAAACTGTAAGGGCAGCAAATCAATGAGATTCAACATTAGAGACTCCCCAGCATCAGTTGAATGAATGAGTAATCGTGAGTACACTAAACAGTGAAACAACATGCAGGCATAAAAGCTAAAGTACGGAAAGCAATATAGCTGCAAAAGCTTGTATGAGGTCAGCTGTATTTCTGCAATACCGGAGCTTACTCATTCTAAACCAAATCAGTGATATAACTGTAGGATGTGTTGCATAGTGTATTTCTATCCTTACCATATTTTGTATGCAAACCAATGCCATGGATGCTCCTTCTGGTGGAAGCCAGTAAATGTCACTGTGATAACAAGTATTACTAATTACATTTCTGATTGTTATTCCTTCATTCACTATTTCTTCATCTGTATATGAAAGGGCTTACTCATTTTGGCAGGCTACAAAAGGAAGTGTGAAGAAAAGGGAAGATTTATTAATGCTTTTATGTAAAGGGTGTCAAGTTTAATTCAGTATAAGATGTAGGGCAAACTTACTTGCAACTTATTAGGAAAAGAAAAAAACCTTGAATGGTAACAGACTGGAGATGGTTCTAAACAAACTGCTGGTGAAACCTTAGTGAAAAGGACCCTTGTTATGACTCCAGTCTAGGCTATGCTTCTGCCATGAGGAAACTGCATAACACTTTGTAAGCTAAGAGATGACTCATATGCTTCATATTAAGCATTTACGTAACCGTTTATAGGCTGGAGGTATTGGATCATAAGGTTCATGGGAGAAGAGAATAATTTCTCTCATGCTTATCACACTCCTAAAACTTTTTCCTGTTTTAGAAATCTTCTTGATTTTGCTAGAGATATCTCTGGAATTATTTTGTAGTTGTAATTTCCCTGATCTTTCCTTCTCTTTCTCTTTCCCTTCCCCTTTCCCCTTCCCTTCTCTGCTCTTTCTCTCCTGACTTGTAGTGGCCACAGTGCATTCTGCATGCACTTGTAGGAAAAAAAGAAGGCATCTGCAAATTCAGAAAAGCTATTCAGTAAAGATAATAATTAGGGAAAACATTTTCTAATCACATTAACTGCAATAAGGAAGCTCCAATATGTGGAAGAAAAGAGTGTGTTGGCAACGTTCTGTTTATCTTCTAACAATACTCTGCCATTTATCTACAGTCATGGTGAAATCTAGCTGCTTATGATGCAGAAAATGATATATGTTCTTCCACGGCTATCCATGTGCTATTTAATGGTCCAAATATTACTACTACTGCAAGAGATTCCAGCTTTATTCACTCAGAACATATATAAATCTTAAAGCCTAACATCATAGTTCTAGTTGTCAGTGGAATTATAATAGGGATGAATTTGTATGCAAACTATATATAGTCTGATTTTTTTTTTTTTAAATTGGGTAGAGATGATATTTGCTAGAAGACGCTGATGTGAAGAAATTGAAACATTCATTACAGAGTTTGAATAAATATAACTTCTGTCCAATTATAATTAAAATATTTCTCATTTCCATGCTCTATGAACACAGTGTGCCTCATATATCGATCCAATTCTTTCTGTAATCTGGTGGGAAAGCTCCAAACATCCTTTACCCACTTCTTTTCACGAAATGATCAATTTCACCTCTACTTTTAAGGATATTATCTTCTATTTCTGTACTGCCTTCCAACTGAGCTTCTCACTGTATCCTGAAGTGTTGGTAAATAGTGTAACAACTTTTCCATATCTAATTATTGGCTTTATTAATGTTCACAATTATTAGCATGATGAGAATCCAGTTGCTGAAGTACAACCCAGGCTGACAGAAAAATTCCCACCCTACTCTGGGATTTCACCCACTGTCTTCACAGCACTGTGGCATTTTACACAGTAATATGCCATCTGTTGATGGTTGGCAAGATAACCCTCATCATTACCACTGCCCAACTCAACAGCTGTAGTAGTGTAATGAAATACAAAACTATTTAAGGCTCGTACTGCTGTGAGACAAATGCAGGAGGACAGCAAATTTTACTCCTCGCAGGCAAAGGTGTGTCACCTTGGAATGTTTTATTATGGGTGAACAGTAAGCAAATGGAATTTGAATATTTGTATGGATTAAAAGAACAAAGTGTAGTCAATCTTTCATCCATGGATCACTGAACAATTTTCAGTGATCAAAACAATCACTGATGTGTTTCCTGTATTTCTGGTTTGCACTATCAAGAGAAACCTAGCGAATGCTGCCTGTCTTCCACCCTCAAATGAGTTTGAGATGACCTCATACAAAAGGTGTATGTAAACTGGAAGGAGTACTCAGAGAGCAACTCCTCTGAGAGCTGAGATGAAAAGGTGAGTCTTATTCAGCTGGAGAAAGTGACAATGAGAAAAGAAAAACAAAGCCAACCCATACGTTGCAAGAAAGGATTTTATTTCTTGTGTTAAGGGATCATAGAATCATAGAATGGCCTGGGTTGAAAAGGACCTCAAAGGTTATCTTGTTTCAACCCCCCTGCTGTGTGTAGGGTCGCCAACCACTAGACCAGGCTTCCCAGAGCCACATCCAGCCTAGCCTTGAACGCCTCCAGGAAAGGGGCATCCACAACTTCTCTGGGCGACCTGTTCCAGTGTGTTACCACCCTGTGAGTGAAAAACTTTGTCCTAATATCTAACCTACATCTCTCCTGTCTTAGTTTAAAGCTATTCCCCCTTGTCCTATCTCTACCAACCCATGTACACAGTTGTTACCTCTCCTGTTTATACGCTCCCTTCAAGTACTGGAAGGCCACAATGAGGTCTCCCTGGAGCCTTCTCTTCTCCAAGCTAAACAAGCCCAGTTCCCTCAACCTTTCTTCATAGGAGAGGTGCTCCAGCGCTCTGATCCTCTAAGTGGCCCTCCTCTGGACTCACTCCAAGAGCTCTGCGTCTTTCTTGTGCTGGATGAATGCAGAATTCTTACTGTTAATACAAAAGGTAGTCATGGAAACACAATAACTGCAGCTGAGACCTTTCAGACCACTAAATCAATGTCCTTAGTGTGGGATATAGTTTTCACACCTCCAACCTACTTAGTAGATATCAAACTCTTGTACTAGAGCTTAGCCAAAAGACCAGAAACAAAGTTGCATAATTACGTGAGGCATTTGGATAGATGCCAAGACAAATGTGTTTGGATTAAGTACTATATAATTAGTTTTTATTCATTGTAAAGCTTTATAATTCTCTGGAATGCATTCCCATTATTGGTAGATTGAAATATATTCCGCTTGGGAGAATTTTGAAGGAAATATTTACCCTCATGAAATAAACGCTTATTCTCATTTTCTTCTGAGCTGCCTGATAAAATAGTTATGGTAATGGTTCCTTTCCCTACTTTGCCAGTAATCTCCCTGGTTTGCTTAGATTCAAGCTGTATCTTCTTGGGGAGGTAGGGATAACAATTCAGTTTAAATATTAATTCTTTCTTGCTCTTCTTCTGAATTCACAAAGCACATAAGGATTCTAAAAGTTACATTGAGATAAGCCTATTAAAATAAATAAATAAATAAATTGGAGGACCATCCAGAGCCTATGACCTCATCGGATTTGACCTATTTAGTAATACCTCTTCACTAATTCTTATCCTCCTAAGAAAACAATTTTAAGTGAACTGAAATAATCATGTATATAAATTGCCTGGAACTATTCAAAGACGGTAATAAAAATAGGATAGAATTTGGAATTCTGTTGGTAGAGAGAGGAAATTCTTTACAGATCAGAGAGACTGGAGTTAGTAGAAGCAGGAAATACCTACTGGTCATGTAAGATAAGAGTACAGGGTCTTCCCAAAACAGAGACAGACAGGGTCTTTCTGGTGTCTAAGTAGAGGGTATTAGCTCTCATTCAGCACAGTGATAGCACATCTGCATCCCTTCCATTTACCCAGGAAACTGCAAAGGATAAAATTCCCAATTGGGCTGGTCCCAGACTATACAGGCCATCACTATGGCTCCCTCAGATTTACACAGTGTTTTTACACCTTTCTCTTATGGCCTTAAGTTTTGCCAGGGGAGATTCAGGTTGGATGTTAGGAAAAACAACTTATTTCAGAGAGTGGTCAGGCTCTGGAATGGGCTGCCCAGGGAGGTGGTGAAGTCACCATTCCTGGAGCTGTTCAAGAAACATTTCATGTTGTACTACGTGACATGATTTAGTGGGAAGTATTGGTAGTAGGTGGATGTTTTGGACTGGAAGATCATGGAGGTCTTTTCCAACCTTGCTGATTCCACGATTCTTTACCTTGATCAGAGCCATGTTTTTCATGTTTTGAGTTTTTTGTGTGTGTGTGTGTGTCTGTGAGAGAGAGAGAGAGAGTTCAAACACGATTTAGCTGAAAGACTAGAGAAAAATAGAAAATATCAGTACACCTCTTAACATTTTCAAATGAACTTTCGTCAGTGTTTCCAATTTTAATTTGTTTTGAGAACTTACCTACTCAGACAAAGGAAATGTTCTTCAAAGGGTGTTAAACATACTTGAAAGGAAATGTGACTTACTGCTTTTTGCTGAATGAAAAGAGTTGGCTAATCCAAAATGAAATATTTTATTTCATCATTGTTGCACTAAATGTTCCTGAAAAGCTTATTTCACTCCAACCCAAGTTTTCACTCATTTCTTAATCCTTGGCAGATTCAAATCACAATGCCTGAGCTTTGGTCATGAATGTGTGAACAGATTTCTTTACAGTATTAAGCTCCTCTGTCAAAATTGTACTTTCACCATCTCCTAACCTTTCCAAGAAATGGTATTTGGTAGAGCAAGAGGGAAAGGAGAGTCATTCCAGACATCTGAATTGGGTCAAGTGGTGAGATGTAAACACAACCTGTAGAATGTTGTATGCCTTAGAGCTGTATAGAAACATAGAGAAAATATGCAGAACATCACTAAAAAGTATTTTTTTTTCTGCCAGCTTTTTTATAACCAGATGTCACAGAACACAGGTGACATATTATCTAGTCTTGTATTACCTATTACCTGTAGTGCTCTCAGAAAACTCCAATCTCACAGTCATTGTGAAACATGCAGAACAAGGATATCATTGGCTAAACTATTGTATGTGGTTCAAATTTCATTTAAAACATGCCATGTGAGTGACTTGTAACAGATTACGTTTCTATGGTCACTATCATTCTGTTGAGATGCAGAGAAGCTTGTGGACATGGAGACACACCAAGTCTAAGAAATCATAGAGAAGCCTGTACAGATTTTATTCTAAAAGCAAAAACTAAATCAAAGGACTTAGCAAGATAATATGGAAAGATGATTTCTGTAGGTCCTGATTTTTTCTGGGCAATATATCTCCAGAAAAGCATGACTTTTACAATACTCTAGGCCAACATAAGTTTATCTGTCTACCCATAACTTACAAAAAATATGAGAAAACAGGTGTACCAAAATTGAAATAGGCTATGGGTTTTTAGTCTTGGAACAGTTTATGTCATCACAATAGCATTTTCTGTACAGATTGCAGTGATTTCACTGTCTCAAGCTGAGACAGTGAGAAAAAATTGATCTTTATTTTAGCACTTCTAATATAAAATCAGGAGAATTACCTGTGAATTTCAGAAGAATAGAGGTGTTAAAATCTCCTGAACCATAGAGACACAATGTTTTGTGTCCATACTTTGACTTGCATTTCACATACAATCCTTATTTTGTCCTATTCCACGTACCTTTGTCATTCAGAATTAGCCTCCCCAAGAAAGGTATTAACTGGAATGAAAACACCTGCCATGTGGACCTTTCCATTTCCTCAGATCCTATGTCCCCACACTGTACAAAATAAATAGACTGATCTTTAAAGCTTTGCTCAGGATTTTTTCCTTTTAATGTTCAGACTAATTTGGACTGATGTTACAGAAGCTACCTCTGGCATTTGGAAGATAATACTGGGTATTCCAACTTGTGATTAACTAAAGTCTTCACTACAAGATCAGGTTACAAGGCAGTTATCGACATAAGTGTAGAACTATTTAAATGTTTACAGAATGAAAAAAAAAAGTAATAATATATAAATCCAAATGTATAGCCAGTGCTTTCTGATTCTGAGGTGCTTTAAGGACAACCTAGTGCTCTAGCAGCCATAACTGACCATAGGAAGTGCAGTTACAAGGGCTGCTCTGAAGATAATGCCTCTCCTTTAATGATATTGGTCCATGGTACCAGAAGCGGATGTTGGTGGTATGGCAGTAGGGTTTGAACCTTTCTACCAATATCCCATTACATTTTGTTGCTGTGTGACAAATCGCAGCAGAGGGGCAGTCTGACACAATGGCGTCTGACATGGAAATGCAGATGAAGCAGAAGTCTGTCACTGAATTTCTCCATGTGGAAAAAAATGGCACCCACTGATGTTCACTGATGCTTGCCGAATGCTTGTGAAGACCAGCAGTGGATGTGAGCACAGTGAGGCGGTGGGTTGTGTGTGGTGGGTGTGAAACAGTGAGTCACCTCTGCTTGTGCCGAGTGTTACAAGTGTGGCGTGCATGCTCTTGCTCATTGTTGGTGAAAATGCATAGCTTATGGTAGTGACTATATTGAAAAATAGTGTTTTGTAGATGAGAATTTGCTCTATCAAATAGTCTTATTGTCCTCTTTCTATCTGTTGTAGTTTTCATAGAAATAAACAGGAGTCATTACTTTCAGAATGACTGATGTGTGTATATATATATATATATATCCACAATGATTTGCCTCCCGTTGACTGACACCCAGCTAACAGTACAATTGCCTGTTGACCAATACCCCACCAGCAGTGCAAGGTCTCAGACAATGCCCAGCAACCCTAGACCAGTGGCTGCCCCCTGGCCAACTCCCCACAGCTTTAAGGAGGTGGTACAGAATAACCGTTGGCCTAATTCAGGCCACCAGTCCTGGCTGTGCCCTGCCTCCTGATGCCACACCATAGAGACAGTGGCTCTTCCCCACCAAGTGACCTGCTACTTCCATCACTCAGCAACAATGGATTGGCTGAAACCAGGATAACACCTAAGCAGATATTTGGTTCAACAGCATACAAAGAACATGCTTTACTTCAAACATCTCAGTTCCACCTTTGCTGCACTTACTCAAATCAATTAAGCAACACAATTTTTATAAAGGTAACTGAGTATTAAGGGCTGAATTGAACTGACATCAAATGATCTGAGGGGAAGAGAGAATTTCCATTGACGTGTTTCAGTATTGGTATAATAGATACTGTAGCAACTCTAAAGAATTTTTTGAAATATATTTCACATTCCTGCACTCGCCTGTAATAGCTCTTATCGCAGGTGTTAAATTCTAGATACAGATAATAGATGTATGCAGATATGCATTTGCTTAACTATAAGTATCCACAGATCTCTACTGAATTATTCCATTTTTTCAGTTGAAGAAAAATTGTTTACTTGGGCAAGCATCTAACAGTATTGATTTTTGCTGATACAAATCCTCCATGATTAAAACTATAACAGGCTTTTAATTTTAATTGGTCTTAACTTTTGAAAAAATCCTTTAATCTTTTTCTAAAAGTTTCTAAGAGTGGTCTCACTCTCATTCATGACAATGACCTAATTAAGACTAACGGACTTAAAATATTAAGACTAGAAAGATTATTCCAATAGGAAATTGTACTTGACAAAAATAAATTATAGGCTACTTCCAGCACCATGAGAANAAAAAAATCCTTTAATCTTTTTCTAAAAGTTTCTAAGAGTGGTCTCACTCTCATTCATGACAATGACCTAATTAAGACTAACGGACTTAAAATATTAAGACTAGAAAGATTATTCCAATAGGAAATTGTACTTGACAAAAATAAATTATAGGCTACTTCCAGCACCATGAGAAGTAAATACTGTTTTTTTAAAAATAATTCTGAGAATTATTTATTCATGAAAATATTAACTTAGTTTTCTTGTATTTTGAATTTAAGTAGNGTAAATACTGTTTTTTTAAAAATAATTCTGAGAATTATTTATTCATGAAAATATTAACTTAGTTTTCTTGTATTTTGAATTTAAGTAGTGAGAACATAGCCATGGGGAAAAAAATTAAGCATAATTTACCATGTTAGACACATCTTATATCTGAGTATAGTAAAGTAGCACAATCTTTCAAAAAGGGTAAATATGATATGCTTGGCAAAATTACCATTTTAATGATGCTCACATTATCTGAAAATCAAAATACATCAAATTAAGGAAGTAATCTAGTGTAAACCACACTGTTCTTTCCTTAATGATATTTAAGTAGTGATTACTATGAAAATATAGATAAGTAGGATTAATATTCTAACTACGTTATTGTTATTTACTACAGATTTTTATAGCAGCATGAAATTCCACTTGCCAATCACAGTCCCTCCAAACTACTCCTACTACTCCTACCGTCTAGTGATGTTCTTTTTCTTGAGTGGAAAATAATTAACAAAAATATAATGTAAGACAGTAAGACTGTAATTTTAAAGATTCCGGGGATGGGAGCTTAAAAGTAAAAGGTTCAGCTCTGCCCACATTCAGCCCTTTGGTTGGAAATAGAAGTTGGAGGTGAAGAGAGAAAGACACAAAGTGTTTACATGCAATTTACTCTGAATTTTTTTTGTCTTTACACTTCTGTATTTCAGGGATTAAAGGCTAAACCTTCAAGTTATTAGTATTCAAGATGTCATTTATTAAAGTGTTATTCAAATGAATGACAAAGATATAAAAATCCATTTAATTCTCCTTTATTCTTCCATAACATCCTGAGTCAGTTCAAATAAAATATGCATATGACACCATTCCTGAAAAGAGACAACATCACGGTGGAGTGCGACCACCATTAATAAAACTCAGAGTGGAATGTGATATGTATATTATAAAAAGGGTATTTCAGGTAAGCAAATATGAACATTTTCAATCACTTTCAAGTTATTACTTTTGCTGTTGCTCTGTTATGTAATATATTTATTTATTTTAATACCCACAATCAGGAATGTCATAGATTTTATACTGTTATTAAAACAGAAAGTTCAAAATAGATTGGCATACTACCATAGCTACTACTACAGTTTTGCTGGGACCATGCACTAGCAGGAATGGTTCTTCTGGTACTGCAATATGCCATAATCTGAACACCAGATAGAGTTTGGGCAGGCATGTGCTCACCTGTCCCTTCTACACAACACTGCAGTTTGAATCCTTGCCTGTTGCTTCTGAGCATCTCTGTAAAAGAGTTTTCCAGGAAATAAAAACAGCAGACAGAAGCCAAAGAGGTAAAAGAAAGGACTTCATTTCTTTTGTCAGACTCTAGATTATGAAATTATAACAACAAAATAATGTGGACAGACACTGCTCATGAAAATAATTAAAAATCCTGTAGCATGGAAACTAATTTTATACAAAGTATATACTGCACAGCCATGGCTGCAATTACCTTCATTAGAAGCCTTGCTAATATGGATGCAGAGTAGAGTAACTGTTTTCCACAGAAGTCTATGCAATCACGGTCAACTGAAGAGAGACTCCGTAATAATTTGAAATCAATTTACATTACAAGAGAGATTGGACTTCACTGCATCCTCATTTATCACTGAATAAAGAGAGCTAATGTTCTGTCTTATTAGGTGTGCTACTTCAATTATTTGACATAAACTGCAAAGCCTTTGCTATTTCTAGATTTCCTCTGATGTATGAGTTAGGAAGAATAGCAGTTGTTAATACCCTGAATCTGATCATTTTGAATTCAAATTCTGTAAACACAGCTCACAGAAACAAAAATTAAAAAAAGAAAAGAAGAAGAAGAGGACTCCACAGATGATTGGGAGAGTAAAAGGGGAAATTAAAGAATTCACAAAACAATAGGTCTATACTTTCAAAGAGTTGGACATTTAGACATTTCTACAAAGGGAGAAGTCAGAAGTAGAAGCACTCGGTAAAACTACGACTAGCTTTCTGTACCCTCTCAAGGGAAAAGAAAGCATAAAATGTCATTTAGCTGATGTCATTTGCTTTCATGTGACTGAAGGAAAGCAATTGTGAATCAGCTTCACCACCTTCTTATGTCATGAATGTAGAATGTCTAAACCTGTCTATTTTCTGCCATGGAATTTGTGACTTTGTTCTTCCTTGACATCTCTCACATCTGAAGATCCAAAACACTTCTAATCTAATTTCTACAGCAGCCTTTTCTCTTGCAGTCTTATAAAATGTTCTCACCTACTGACATAAAATCATGACTAGCTAAAGTAAATTTATTTGAAAGCCGCTTTGACTATCAAAATCCTTTATATCTCCACCTGCAAGGCCATTCAAAACTCCTTATTCAATTAGTTTTCTAATATTTAAACAATGTGTCCTAAATTACTCCAAAAAATAAAGGCCATCACAATGTTTTAATAAAGAAAGCATTATGCAAAATCTTTTTTTTTTCCTGTTGTGAAAAATAAAAAATAAAATAAAATAAAAATCAAATAAAAAGCTGCCTTGAAAAGTTCTGACTGATTTCATTTATCTTGAGATTTTAGCTCTTAGAACCCTCCGTGATTTACAGTTTGTTATACCAATTGAAAACTTTGAGAAAAAAATATCATTGTAGGACACAAAAACTGCCTCTTGCCCAGCTATGGCATTTTGCATGGATACTTGATTTTAAGCAGATATGTACATCGCCACTTGACAGAAAGTGCTTTTACTACTTCCTTTTCAACTTAATCCTTTCTATTTATACAATTAGGAGGGTTTACGCTGTCAGAATAGCAATGATTGATACATTATGATG
>PPHD01019015.1:0-14289 GCA_002909625.1 Bambusicola thoracicus | reverse complement strand
AAAAAGGAGAAAGGTGGCCGTAAAAATAATCCACATACAGTAACAATAGGCTTGCTTAGATCTCGCAGTATTTCCAGCCCTATTGATTTGCCAGGCTTGAAACTCTTTATCTCAGCAGATCACAGAACTTTCTACCTCAGTCTTTATTACAACAGTTGGGCCAGCTTCGCTTCTTGTGTGCAGGGAGGTTGATTTCATAGGCAAACAACGTTTGCTTTGAGAGTTTCATGACATTTCACGCACCAGGGCACAAGCCACTCTCCCATCTCTGATGAGATGGAGATTTTACCCAAATATAGCTGTCTCCTAAGCATCTAACACTGAATCACTTTAAAGTAATTCTGTTATTGTTTTACATTAGCACTATTTTTCATTTTTCATTATTCATCATACAATACATGGATTTGCATCTACATATAATTTTTACAGTAAACTTGGTATCTCTCCCCCACCCCTAAGAATTTTTCTTTAGTCTTACATGCATTTGCTCAGATTCTCACCTCAAATAGCTGAAAATGATTACTGAAATGTCTTGTGCACTGGTTTATTCATTATTAGTCTTCAATTTCAGTTAGACACTTTGAAAGGGGATTTCAGAAAGAACTTAGCATACAGAAAGACAGATGATTGCACATACACATAGCCATACATGATGTCACATAATACAGGATACCTGAGAAAAGAACAGTTTATAATTAACAGAACCTGAACAAGTTACTTGACCTGTTTCTCTGTGTGCCCATTGAGACTCCAGAGGGTGGAAGACTGCAGCTGCTTTCTCACCCAGAGAAATCCCATCCCATGCAGACACATCCCACCAGGGAGCTCTCCAAGATGAGGTCTGTATGGACACACCAACAGCAGACTGAAGGCACTACTGCTTAGTGGAGATCATTATTTGGGTGCTGCTTCTCATTCAGCATGTACTGGGGATACACTGCTGAACCCAGCCCGGAGAACGCTACTCAGGGCTGCTCACCACCTCCATGCCTCATGCTCTCCACCTTCACGGCCCTCACCGTGAACCCAAAACACTGCTGGGCCTCCCCAGCTGCTCTTGCCCCAGGGCAGGGCAAAGGGACCACCCTGCACGTAGACATCAAGTGTCTTCTACAGCACATTCTTTGATACAGAAAAATCGATCCGGTTTGCAAAGCACCTTCTCTTAAAAGAAGAAAAATCCTTATTCGAGGGCAACAGGCAAAAGCAACTGTTAAAAAACATTCCCGCAGACAGATAAGTATGAAATTAAACCAGCAGCAATTGCCTTACTAGAGCTGTCAAATCACAGAAATAAAACTTTTGGAGAGGAACACACCTCCAGCTATTAGTTAATTTTCCAGTACACTAAGAAAGGCTATTTGCTGATGGATTTTGCTGTATTTGATATTCAGTCAGTTAAAAACCATTCCCCTTCCTTTGGAAGCACTAGTTGTCTACAGCCATTTCTCCGAAGAAAATGCAAACAAGATTTCCACAAACTGTTTGCTTCAGCAGCCCGATACACAATTAATTCTTAAACCACTAATACTGGATTTGCTGCTGCGCTCAGATGAGAGGAAATCCAAGATATTGAAGAGTAACAAGGAAACATCCTTGTTCATGCCCAATACCCTTCGCTACATGCAAATATGGCTAAGTACGTGAATAGGCTGCAGCTGAAAAGTCAGCACAAAAGTCTGCACTTAATCAAAAATAGCTTATGAGCAAAATTGAAGTGAACGTTTTGTGCTGTTACTAGGATTGCAGATGAACGTCTCTTGGCTTGGCTGGCTCCAAGCCAGCAACAAACGGATTTTCTAGAGCCGCGAGGTTTATAACAGATTTTTGTCCCAGAGGAAAGTTGTGAGGAGGAGGTGGGATCACCTCCAGCACCCACGCCAGCAGCTCCCCCCCTTCACAGGTAAGCACCCAGGTTCCACACTCATCCCACGTTTGCTTCCATTTGTGTCGAACGGATGGAGTCTGTCACTCTCACAAGCGTTCCGTGACGGTCCTGTTTGGCCTGGGAGCTGCTCTGGAAGACATCCAGACAACATCCCTCTGAATGACAGACTACATATTTTGAAAAGGATATTCCAAAGTGCTCTAATTTATCTCTACTCCCACTACATTCACAGTTAAGTCAATGGTGGGTGTCTTAAAAAAAAAAAAAAAAAAATCTCCAGGACCCAGAAAGTGCATATTTTGGACAATGCCAGTTCTTTCTCTGGACAGAGGGACAACAGGAGTCATTGCACCTCCCAATGTCTCCTCCATCTCCTGTTGCACACAGCCACATCTTAGAGACTTCCCTCCCTTCTGCCTCAAACATCGCGCGATCACAACTCCTGTGTAGAGTTGACTGTGAATCACTACCCTTATGTGCTGGCAGCGTTTCACACCCAGTTTCTGCAGGAATAAGCTCACACAAAGCAAGGTAGCGAGAAGTCCGAGAATGGAGAATTTTCCAGTACATTAAGGTCATTTGCTGATGGATTTTGCCATGTGTGATTATAAATGAGTTTAAAACTCCCTTTTGAAGTACTGGCTGTCTGCAATCATTTCCCCAAATGATGCTGTCATGAGCACACTGTGTAAAATTCAGCTTATATAAGGTATGACTGTGGCAAAGGCTCAGATGAGACACCTTTCTTGGGCCCTGGCCAGCATAAGCAGAACAAGGTGAGGACCACAGAAGCAGATACAAGCAGACATTAAAGCAGACTGTGCTTGGCCTACAGGTCACTAACCCATTGCTCTAAGGGAAGGTTGTCTTTAAGGTTCCCAAGCACGCAGCTTGCTTATGCTGGGTCAATATTTAGGCAGGTTTCTTGCCTGTATCATTGTATCCTGCACAGTTGCTATCCCCTTTGAGAAGAAAATGCAAAAAAAAAAAAAAAACAAAAACCCTGTAACATTGCTATGAAAACACAGATTTTTTTTTATATCACAGTAAAGTATCTAAAACATACATGTGAGTGCTTCTGAACTGACAGCAGCTTCCTCAAGATGTTCTGCCTCACATGCTTGTCAGGTTCATAGAGGTTCACTCTGCACCTGCCACCTTCTTCCTTCCTTTGCACTCCCAAGCACTGAGGATATGCGGAAGGGGGTTCTTGCTGTTGGGGCCAAGGCATTGGTCTCATCCCCTTTTCCTTGCCTCTCCCTCATGTCTTCCAGCCTCCCTCTCAGTCACAGTTGAGCATCTTCCTCTTCCAGAGCACCTGTGTCCCTTACTCTCCTCTTCCAGGTAAGACATCCCACAGCCCTTAAGTCCACTGCCTTCATTGTCATACCACAGCTCATGTCTGCAATAGAAGTCTACTGCTCCTCACACACTTTATCTTCAGAGAGATATCATTATCTCCACTAATCCACACAACTGTAGGCTTTGGGCAGCTTCTCCATCCCTGGAAATCCTAAGAGATGGCAACAACCACAGTAAAGAAGTAAAGAAAAAGGCAGTCCCTTCACACCACTGGTGATAACAAGAAATGACATTCAGGCTGAATGAAAGAAAAAAAGAATGATTAATAACAAAGGCATGGTAAAACCATGCCAGCTGGCAACAGTCTAGTCTGTCGTCTGGCTGGATTTGCATGGAGGGAACCTGCTGTAGTCTGTCTTGGAAAAACTCAGAGGCCTGTAGGAGTTGAGTGTAGCAAGGATGCCAGCACCCCTCCTTTTCCCATCCTTATCTTTTCCAACACAAGTCTTACCTCTCACCTGCAGATATGTCACAGCACCTGACAGCATGACAGCCACTGCTTTGGACAAGTAGTGGCTGAACAAGTGATTTGCAGAACAAAAAGGATGAGCTTTTAGGGCTCACACTGAGGAACTACAGGTGATACTACTGTTTCTCATTATCTCAGCATTTGGCACAAATGAATATACAGAAGACATGCCTCAGCAAATGGGTTTAACGTACAAGGTATGCAACAAGGAAACAAAATGTGAAAGGTATACTAATTCACATTTTATGGTATTTTTAAATAAGAACTCCACTTTAAAGATGTTATGACCTCCTCTTGGTGTCACATACAACCACGGTCTGCAGATCTTTAAGCTCCTCAGATTCCATCTGCAAACACCATACTGCAAACTGACCTCAGCACCAGGACAACAAGCAGGTGACTGGACAGGAACTTCCGATTGTCACCCATCTGACAGAGCTAATAGAAGACCGCAAGAGGCAAAAATGCTTTGACGTGCTTGCTGGGCACAGCAGACCAGTCCAGGTGACAGTCATCTCAACCAAGTACTTCCATCTGGATTACATTATGGTGTTTTCAAGAACTGTTTTAGAGAAGAGATAACATGCAATGACACACAGAGAAAGATCTGAATAAGCCAGTCTGTCCTAGGATCTCTTAGCAGTATGATCATCCATGCTCACTATCATCAAACTGTACGCATAGACTTCCTTATTATTAGTTTAACATCCATGTATGCTTAGCTCTTACGGGTTATTGAACCTGTGTGAACATACCTGGTGCCAAATCTAATATACCATCCTGTACAGACATTAGGAGTTGTAGAAATAATATCTTTTTCAGTAAAGTCTGAGATCTTTTTATATCACTCCCACTTCATTATAGAAGGGAGGAACTATTTCAAAGCATATATAAAAAGATCATCAAAATACAATTTTGTACCAACTGGGAGGAGATTGTGGTGTTAGAACATGAATCAAATGTATGGATTTCAGACTACTTTTTCAGTTCACACTCTCAAGACTCCTTTCCCCACCTCCACTCACGAGCACAAGTAGGGACACAACTTCTAACATTCTTTTATTATTTAAGAAACTTTTGGTATAGCAGATGACATAAAATGTGTTAGCTGCCTATTTTTGCACAGAGGCACTACAAACTTCAGTAACATATCATGAGCTGAATTAAATTGTCTGCCAAAAGCAAGCAAACTTTTCCAGACAATCTGTTATTTGACACACTGCAACCAGCAGAACCTGTTGTACCATCTGCTCTACATAAAGTGCATGGTAGATGTTTTACACGGTTTCTAGACGTAGCAAAGAGCCAGAGTCAACACTTCTACAGTGGGGATCCCCTGCAAGAATTTTATCAACAACTCTTGCCCTTTCAGCTTCGTGTCCTAGAAAATCCCTTTCCATTGCCCTTCTTTACAGAATCTGTACCCTCAGGAGAACCAAAACATGTTTGATAGTATATCCCACTAGTAATCTCCTGAGGAACTTTAAGGACTATGAAAGCACTGACACAAACTTGTGATTCTTCAAGCTCTGTAAGGATACAAGCTTCACAGGTAGTTATGTAGGAAATTACAGGCTTGGATTTCTCTCACCTATAACACTCTAATTTGGAGGAATCTTGGTATGAAAGCTGTAATCCCCTTTGCTGCACTGTAATTGTCCCAGTAATAACCTCAAAGCTGTGTCATGGAGATGTCCAGCCTTCTATCACTGATAGCTATTTATAAAGGCCCTTGTCATTACAAGACTTCTTGCACAGAAACATGGAAAAAAATCTGCAGAGTGCACACAGTAAACGGGAGGTGCCTTGGCTCTGAGGTACACTCTACACATATCTAATCCTACTTGCACACTGCAAACCTGATGTTTCCAGAAGTTGCACTATGACACATAATAATACAGCATAGGGTATATTCCCATCAGCGCCAAGTGGGAGACTAGCATCCAGAAATCTCACACACAATCAGAAAAAATCCTGTGTACAACAGCTGCATCAATGGAGTCCAATCTGCTGGAGTCCTCAAACATCCAGGATTTTTCAAGACTTTCCTATTCAGCATCTTCCTGCCAAAAAGAGGACACATCCAAGAAGCCTACATATACACACGCATATGCTAGCTGTTTTGCATCAGAAAGTAAAACAGAGATGGAAAATTAGTTTGTTATCAGGGTCTGGATGTACTTCTACATCCCTCATGTACTGGGTGGGTCAAAATGCTATGACTTACACCTTGGTGGTGTGTGTGTGTGTGTGTGTTAGAGGAAGGATAAAGGAATTCTTTTTGCATATCACTGAGAAACATTTTAAATTCTTATACACAGTAGTCAGGTGGTGTTTCCAGAAATTTTTCACGGCTTTTTTTTTGCATTGCAAATGCGACTTCTCCAAAAAATACCTTCCCAGGGACATCACAGCAGTGCTGAGAAGGGAGAGGTAAGGGAACAGGCATTGCCAAAAGGCAGCTGTGTGACCAACCCAAGCAATTAGCACCAGAGGCCACAAGAGAGAAGAAAATTGGGGAACAAAGAGTCAGAGTGCTAAAGTACTGAAATGAGAAAGAGGAACACACAGAAAAGTCATGTGCTAGAAGGAGGCTGTAATTTGAGGTTCTGTTCTCTGTTTTACATGATTTTAGTTGGTTTGTTTGCAGAATAACCTGACAAAATACATAAGCCTCATTTCACTAAGATACCCTTATATTATTGTGACAGCATCATAAATTAAGGAGTTCAAAAATCATTGCTATTACATGCAGAGGTGAAACTGCACTAGAAAATACATTTCTTTGGATTTTATTTAAGATTGTACAATAGGCTTATAATATTATTTCTAATAGAAACATCCATGCTAAGAGACACCTTGAAAATTGTGGCTTTTTGACTTTATGTATTTTATTTCTCTCAGCTTTTGTCCCTAGAAGCCTGACTAGCATTGTGCATGCAGAGTTGAAAATATTTCTCACTGTCTCTGGCCTGGGACTGGCAATTGGCTATGCAACAGGTAGCCCTGAACAACATCCAAGCCCAGGGACAAACTGAAAGTATGAGCTGCAATTTAGAATCTAGAGACTGATCGTCCTGGCAGGAATGAGATGACTGAATGTGAGCGCTGACATTTTGCATTAAAATAAAATGCTTCCCCTACAGAAAAAGTATTCTTTAAACACAGAAGAAGAGGGAGTCAACTGGCAAAAAGATGAACAATGGAGAAAGAAACGTATTTGCAGCACACCACAGACATTTTAGTTCTTACGTTTCAAGTCTCCATTTTTCTATCAAGGGCACAAGTCTACAGTTGGGCTCCATTTCCCATGAAAAATGAAGCCATTCTACTGCTGTGGAGCCCCTCAATAAGGAGGAGAGCCCAGTGTAGGCTGGAGCTCTCCAGAGCAGATAAAACCTGATGAGCACCTGTGATTCAAGTAGAGATCATGAAGCAACTCAACAGCAGTTCCCCCAGAATTATATGACAGGAAGATTTTAAGACCCAAATTGAGCTATTTCCCACCTAAGCAACCAGCCATTCTGCTACAGATGAAATTCATCAGTCTTCGACCAAGATCCTCCCTTCTCCTCTAATACATATCTGCTATCTCATATTGCTTCATCAGCTTCCTGATGAGATATGTAAAATCAGTACAGCCTGAGAAAGGACATCAGTGGGTAAAGTTTGAAAACTGTAATTGAAGCTGGGCCAGAAAGGCTTAGGCATCTCCTCTTGTGATGGCACAGAGGGAAAAGGTTTATAAATCTGAAAGTACTATGGGGAAGATTCACTGGCAAGAGGTGCCCGGATGCACTGTTTTATTTGATTAGAAGTGCTAAAGAAATAGAGATGTGGGGTTTTCCTTTTAAAAATCCAGAAAATACAACTGCCTGGCAGAGAAGATGAAGGGAGAGGCCATTCCAGCCTACAGTATTGCTCTCTTCGTCTGGTTTTCGTTAGTCTCAAAACATGCCTCTCCATATTTTATTCTTTGTGTCCTTCTAACCTTGTCACAATCCTAGCAGATTTAGAGTAGCACAGGAAGCCCATCCATCTCCCCAGCAAGTAGATAGCCTGCTGTACACTATTTTGTTTGCCATAGCCTGCAAAGTGACACTTTTACCTCTTCTTTCTCACAGTATTAATTGACTAGAAAAAAAAAATACCAAGCATGTGAAAACTGACAATGGCTTTTATTCTTTGGGGAGGTTTTAGATGCCTGAAAGAGCAGCAAGATCTCTTCGCACGCACATGCACACCCCCTTTGAGCTCACAGAGAAGAATTTGAATTAGCTGCTTTCATGGTTTGAAAGCTTAATTGCTGAAGAGACTTTTGGAATTGACTGTGGGGATGTCTCCCTGGAAGATGCAGCACAATAGAAATCACAGAAAGAAAATAAGAGGAGGGAAAAAAGCAGAAGGAGAGGACAGACGTGAAAAACAGGCACTCCTCAAGCGCATACAGGTACTGCTCCTTTCCACCAGCAGCATTTAGGGTCTGTCAGTGTTTTCTTTCTGAAGTGCAACTGCCCGCTTCCCAATAAGGCCCACCAGCAAGGTCCCCGTCAGAGAGCTCTACCCACCCAAAGGCATGAAGAAATGGCCACAGAGCAATGCAGGAGGAGAGGCCCAGACCCCAGGGACAGAGCTCCAGCTTGCTGTCTCAGGTCTACAGTCTGATCCCATGCCTCAAACTGTTGTGCGTCTGCTACTTCCCTTATGTCATCATGGTAACTCTGCCCTCACACCTGCTCTTCTTTCCACAAACCCTCACCACTTCATGTCTGCTAAAACATCTTTATAGATGACCTATACTCTAGGCAGAATACATCAGAAAGACAGGATAACAGAAGAATGAAATCAAGCAGGAGTCAAAGCACTTCAGACCTCTTCCAGTTCTCAGCCTTGTTACATGGCTGCAAGTCACATGCCTTTGAGACAAGGACAGCATCAGAAGCTCCTGCAGGACACTCCTCCAGCTTAGAAATACCCAGACAAAACATTGGCTATTTAGAAAAGAAACAGACTGTATTTTCTTCCCCAGAAACAGTTTGACAAAGCCAGTAAATGACCCAATCAGAAAGCTGAAGTTACTGCAGGTAAACTTGCTTGCCTAGCACAGGGAAAGGCAATAGCAAATAATCAGTTCTAAATCACCCAAGAAAGAGCAATGGTCACAAGCCAGTTAAAGAAAGAAGGAGCCTCTTACCCATCCTAAGGATCAGGACTCACCAAACACTCAGATAGGAGGAATCTCCAGGTAGAGATCCTTCCCTTTGGCAGCCAGCCCTTAAACGAGGCTTAGGGAGGGGTGGAACCAGGATTTGTTTTCATCAGTGCTCCCAGGGCTGGCTGTGTCTCTTCACCAGGTGCTCAATCATTGGCTCAGGCAGTGATTTAGCAATCCCCATACACCTAGCTACAGGCACTATAAGAAACCCAATACCTTAATAGTCTACTATGCTTTTCCATCAGAAATGGCTTACTGTCTAGGACTTAAACACAAACATGATAAACTTGATTATGTTAATGAAATGGTTTGTACAGACAGCTTAGTTCATTCAAAATATCACAGTTTATTTGCCAGCTTAAACAGTAAGCAGCTTTATTTTTCATTATCTTATACTTCTAACAGGAAAGAGAAACAAGATATTTTGATGTAAGGCAAAAATAACATCTAAGAACAATACTACATATTCCCATTTTCTCCAGCTTCATACTGTTGGAATAATGTCCGTCAATCTGTTTTTACAATTTAGACTATGCAAAGTCTGTGACTATACCTCAAATGTAAATAGTGTATACTTGACTTTCCACACTGGTCTGTGAAATGGGTGCCTGCATGATGGATTAGTAATATTCCGCGGTGTGTTTCAGGAATCAAACATGGGCTCTTTATCAAAGCGTTCAGAGATGTCAGGAGTGTTATAAATTGGCTCACTGCATTAAAAAGAAAAAAAAAAAAAGATTAAAATGTTTATATTTGATCTTGCAGTATTTTTGATTCAGGCACATTTGCTGTCATTTTTTTCTCTGGAATATTTTCAAAAGAACGACTTGCTTATAGCAGGTTTTAGACAAACGGATGTTGGGAAGAGCATACAACCTCTTCTTCTATTAAATACCAAGAACCAAACTTCTCCTGATGGGAATCTGCAGAAACACAAGCACCAGATTTACTTATACCAGAGGAGCAGACGATAAAACTCCGGGCATGCCAAGAAAAATGTGTTTCCTTGAGCCCTGATAACCACCCAGCTGGGCAGCACCAATTCATCCCACACCACAGCCCAGGGACTGTACAAAAGCCATACACTGGAAACGACTTGCGGTCACCAGCACTGGGGAGGAGGAGATTCAGGTTAAGCTTCCTGGTGGAGGAGGTTGTGCTGCATCGCATCCTGCCCACAGGCACTCCTGCCTCCTGCTCCTACCCTCCATCAACAACATCCCTGTTTTATTTTCTCACTAATGACTTACTGCACAATTTGCTTGCAAAGTTACAGCCTCAGCAGAAGGGATCTGCAAAGCAAGAACAAACTTTAAGGTTTCTCAGCCAATTGTTTGAGTCCCATTAAGGAATAAAGCAAGACATAAGAGAATTGCACATGAAAGAACAAGTATTTCTCACTTAAATCTTCTGAAATAGCAAATACCACTTTTGCTAGGGAAGCAACTTGATCTTGCAGTTCTTTGGCAACACACATTGGATTTTTGTCTGTAAAGACATAATGAGATTATTATTAGAGCAAAAGGGATTACGTTCACAGCAGTTTGCAGAATGCTTTCCTTTAGCTGCTGTGCATTATTACCACTTTCAAAGGAAGGACTTAAAGACTTCTCGTTATTGCTATCTAAGGATCTTTCTTTGGCTGGGTGATCAGGAGCCAGACACAACAAATTCTCATCTTTAAATGTCACCACTCACACTCAGCATGCTTCAGTTTCCCATTTCTACACAGATGGAGGATTGGATCGAAGATCAAGTGTCAGAGTCACTGACTGCATGAAATTAAATCAGTCTAGAGAGAAGCCAAAATAATATCAAAACTTTCTTTTAATTACATCTCAAGCTTTATGCAATACAAACATGACGTAACTTTAAGGTTAAGGGAGCAGACGGAGGTTTTGAAAGAGTTCTGATTTAAAACACCAGAGAAAGAGAAAGGTTACGGTTCACATGACTTGTGGTTAGCAGGCTGCATGCAGAGGATCCTGCTGGGATGCGTGGGGACTACCGTTGGACAAACACTGCTAAGAGGGTCCCAGAGGAGTTTGAAAGCCCCCATTATGTTGTTGGAAGTGGCAGAAACCCAGAGTTTCATTCCACCCATCCAAGATGGCCTCTATTTCTACCAGCTGTAGAATTGGCCAGCATCTGCCACCTCTGTCCGGAGGAAAATGCAGTCATGTCAGTCCCTTCTGTAAAGTGCCTGGTGTGGCAATCAGCATTCCCACCTGCTGGGTGGGAATTACATTAGGGCTGCAGCAGGCTGGAGCTGTCCAGTTAGGCATTAGCTTGTCGAGGAAACCATGGCATTCTTCCATAGCTATGCAGGAGCTACCTCTGGTTACTGCTGTCTCACGGCAGCATGTGATCCTGGGTCCATTTTTCCAGATTGGAGAAGGCCAGTGATGAGACTTTCATCAAATGCTTTGGTAAGTGCCAACTTCATTTTGGCTACTTATTCTTTTGGTGCCTGGTCCACATCCTCCATCTGACAAAAGGTGACCACTTGTGTAAAGAAATTTCTGAAGCTGAGCTTCTATAGTATCTGTAATCTTCCCAGAGACGCCATGGTGGGCCTTCCCCCTCTTCAGAGCAAACAAGAAGCAAAAAAGCAGAGAGGTTGCAATAACAGCTTCCACATTAATCTCTGGGAGCAAAGAATTCAGAGTCTCAAACAAGCACACGTTACACTTTGCAGCATCAGGAGATCTCAGTAGGAACAAACTCCTGCTCCAGCCACGGAATGACACAATTCACTGGCCCTGGACACGTACATACTTCCAGTTATTCAGGCCACCTATGTGAAACTTTACACAAATACATACTTGCATATGCAGTGTTAATACAGCAAGTGTCACACACAAGTGCATGCATTTACACAGTGGCAAACGGAGCTGGAAATCCAAAACCAGACCATGACATGCTAGCACAAAAGAAGAAGAAAAGGAAACAAAGGGAAAAAGAAGAAGAAGAGGCAATTTAAGCTCCTGGCCTTGCTCTTCATGTTTCTTTAGCCTTGTATTTGGAATACAAGCAATACAAAACCCGCATTGTAGTCTTCAGATCTCCTTTCACAATATCTGTGGACACACAGGAAGGAACAAAACCATTATTTATTTATTAAATAAACATAAGGAAAAAGGACCTTTGCTGCACTATCTTGCTGGAAGACAGGATAAATAATGCATAGCAAGAGATAATTCTTATCAATTGTTCTCTGATAGAAGAAAGAAGATAATTTAATAAAACTTTACACCTTTCATTTTTCATACACCTTTCACTGTTTGTGATTCTTCTATGGTATGAATCATACTGGCAATTGCCTTACACTATTTTTCAGTTCTAATGTTTCTATCACAATTTGCTGCTGTTGGTTGTTTTCTTTTTTGACTTTAGTTTTCAGCTTCCACATTCGTTAGGCAACCTTCTGTTGTGTTTAATAATTGCAATGGAAGATGGTAACTAATAGAGAGGGTTTGCTGTTCTTCTGATATTGTAAATCATTAGAAGAAACAACGAAACACCACTAGACGAGATCCTTGAACAGTAAGTAGTGTATCTGTAGTAGGCACCCCTAAATCATATTAAAATCGATTACTAACTGAGGATTTTCCCCGTGAAGCTGAAGGATCTCTGGATGTTGTTTTTTCAAATGATCAAATATGTATTTGAGGCAGTAGAGAATAGACAGAGGAAAGGAAAAAGCAAGGCTTTAGCTCTTTTCATATAAAAAGTTGATCCCGGCGTGTAGATCTGAGCTCACGCCAGTTACTTGTTTCATATTTAATATAAATAGCTTTCTAAACTCATAGCTCTATGCCATATGGCAAAAGGCCCACAATTCATACATGCTCATCACGCAAACTTCCAGCATCACCAAAGTGATGGAGGAAAAAGACAACAAAAATAAAAACATAGGAAGTCATTCCCTCTCCTTGATGTGCTAGGTTCTGTACTAAACCCAGACACAGACCTGCTGATGAATAACTAACAGTGGAAGAGGTAATTCTTTTAATTTTTAACAAAGGCTTGATTTTCTTACTCAGCAACAAGACTTTGAGCATGCGTGAGCAATGACAGGCTAAGGTTGCTTGCCTTGCCCTTTGCAAGAAGTCAGTCTGAGCAGCCACAGCCCTGTCTTGTGCTATTTGAGAACTCATTAATGCAGCTGCATCCCACATCCCCATTGCACATGGATGAGCAGCTGGTCAAAAAATGTTCTGTCGGGCAATTTTTTAGTTGGAAAGTCTGACTCAAACAAGGGAATTTTTTTGGCAAGGTGAGAGAGGAACAGAAACATGCGCCCCAGTAAAATCAGGCACAAAGCACTGACTCAGCAATGTAAGCAATTCACTTGGATGATGGAGATTGAGATTCAGCTCAGAGGTCTGAACGAGGCAGAGCAACAACTCAGACCTATGAATTTCATGGTCAGGAGACTGACCCACCAGCCACTCTGGGTTTGGATAAAGCAGTCCGTCTTTCTGATTCTCAGAACATTTTCTGAAAGATGTCTTCTCATACAAAACAAATTTGGCTTTGTATCACCTAAACTTCTTATGAGACAGGAAGATGGCGTTCCCTCCAGCTCAGCTGCTGTACTTTCAATAAGAACTGCCACTCTTCTAAATCTGTGACAAACACTGACTTGTTAAACAGTTTAAATTCAGTGTAATTAGTATATCTGTAATACTGTAACATCTTTAGCACAGAAATAACAAAAAATCCAAAACAATTTTCAGCTTTGTTATTATTCATTCTGAAGAAGGAGCTACGGGTCAGTCATATAATGAAATGCATTGGTTTCACATTGCAGAAGCTACTTTCTTCAATCACCCTCAGTTTTGCTAGCCAGGATGTTAGCAGTGCTACTCCAGACAAGTCTGTGTGTCGTGACTCACCTTCAGAGTTCACAGAAAAATTGAGAAGGCCTCCATCCGTTAGCAAGTCCAATGCAAGGTTAACATTGTGAAGCTGTTGACATGAGAGAGAGGTCAGTGTAACAGAAAATACTGTCCATCTAGCAGCATAACGACCAGGATGTTTTTAGAAGTATTTCTCTAGCAGCTGGAATAAGATACGGATTTATAAATACATACTAATATTCATCTGTTTACTTCTGATGGAGTGCTTTTCAGAAATTTCTACCATTTATCATGTGAAATCAGATGTACAATCCATCTCCAACAATATGTATCCCACCCATGCAGTGGGAATAACAATCCAATTATTTAAAAATAGACCTTGCATGAGAAAGTCTTCTGTTAACGGATGTTTCCACAGGGAAAGCAGAGTAGATTCACAACTGGATCTAACAAATGCATTGAATTTATTTCTACTTTTTTTTTTTTTTTT